>WWET01006906.1:27545-40201 GCA_011038615.1 Limnodynastes dumerilii | reverse complement strand
CTTACAAGGATCTTCGTTCTGTCAGGATACCTTACTATAAGACAGCCGGCTGGAGAATTCAATTGAGACACATGCAAGCTTGAGTCCAAAAGAGTTCTACTTTATTGTTACAAAATCAGTTCCTTTATAGTGAACTAGTTACACATATAAGTAAAAGAATGCAGCTGTAAGCAAAAAATTTAAGAATAACAAGACAACCCTGACCAAAAGCACACATACATCCTTATCTTTAGGGCCGTTATATGTTTGCTGAGGCTTTATCCTGTAAGGTTTCTCAATATTAGCTTAGACATAAAATCACATGATGTTTGGTAAATGTTTTGCTCACTTAAGTTTCTACTTCTTAGAAATGCATAAGCTAACTGAGTTTCTTGCTGTACTAAATTCAAAGCACAAAATGGATACAGATATACAAAATGGAGTACAAATTATTTTACATATAACTTCATTTCAACCCTTACATCTCCATTCTTCTGTTCCACAGGATTCCATCCTCGTGCCACTTCATTATTTTTACTTGAACAGTCTTCAGATCCCAACATGGTACTCTCTGTCAATCGTTTCAAGCATATTTGGAAGAAGATCAAGAAGGCTTTAATCAAAGCATCTCTTGACTCCAAGACTAGGGCGGATAGACGTCGGTCTCATTGTAACTTCAAGGTCGGAGATAGAGTCTGGCTTTCTACCAAGAGCATCCGTCTTCGTCAGACTTCTCGTAAACTTGGACTTGTTTCATTGGTCCATTCTGCATTATTAAGAAGATAAATCCGGTGCCATTTCGTCTAAAATTACCTGCATCCATGCACATCCCTAGTACTTTTCATGTGTCTCTCCTCAAGCCTTTCAACATGTCCAACAAATTCCCACTCAGGACCTGTCTCAGACCTGCTCCCGTGTTTGTATATGGCAATGAAGAGTTCGTAGTGGAGAACATTTTGGATTCCAAGGAAGTACGTGGGAAATTATTCTATCTGGTGCATTGGCAAGGTTATGGCCCAGAGGAGCGTGAATGGGTAGCCGCCCAAGATTTACATGCCGACAGATTAGTTAAGGAATTCCATACCAATTTTCCTAGGAAACCTGCGTTTAGGGGTTCCTTAACCCCTCATCAAGGGGGGAGGGGGTAATGTCAGGCCCCGTTGCTTACAGGCAGCGCTCTCCCTCTTACCTGTTTGCAGCGTTCCCCGCAGCTCCAGCTCTCTCTCTCTTCCTTCGGTCTGTGGAGCTGGCTGCGTGGGTCTCTCATCCCCCTGGCATCCCACGCGGCTGGTTGCCAGGGACGCTTTTTCCGTCTCTCCATCGGGCTGGCATCTGGCTATATCCAGGCAACCATTACGCCATCCTATCTCCTGCATTCGCGCGCTCGCTGCTCACTCTCCATTGGCTCCCAATACTTTATAGCTTTCTTTCTCCCTGCCATGTGCGCCGGTTATATCCTCTGCTTGTCAAATCTGTGACCTGCTACTTTTCTTTGTGTGCCTAGTGTTAGCCTGTGCTTTCCTAGTGAATTGACCGTTGTCTGCCCTCCTTTCCTGCCTTGTACCATTTCTCATTTGCCTACTGTCTGCCTCCATCTTTGGGACTACCCCTCTGTTTGTACTTACCCACCTGTAACCCCATACTTACCTGGCTGAGTGTGTTTGTGTTCTCCCTGGAGAACTTCTGTGAGTTTGCAGTGTGTAAGCCCTAGTTTGCCTAGTCCGTTTTGTGACCCACTATCGTCCTTAGTGTGCTGTTTCCTGTTACTTGTTGTTAGTCTGCTCAGTACCTTCTGATCAATTCTGCTCCTGCTTATCTTTGTTTCTCCGTTTCTATTAGTTCACTGTAGGGTGTTTCTTGTTTCACTTCTCGCTCTTTGGGCCAGTGGTTTAACGTTGTGCGACCACACCTTCAGGGGGCGCTCAAGTCCATCCCCACCATCAGGGGCCCATTAACTCATCCCATTTTTCTGGTGATCACCTCGGTACTAACCAGGTAAACCCGGGGTATCACTCAAACTTCCTCACGGACCACTCCGGTACTCACCAGGTAATTCTGGAGTGTCCTAACAGTTACACAGTAACACATTGAGGGGTACATGAGGGGTAACTGTCAAAAAACATAACAAACAGACAGGAGCATCAGCAAAAAATATACAACAATGCTTAAAAATCTAGAATAATGTATTCATTGAGGCTAAAAGAAAGGACTAAAGAGCTTGTACATTTTAGAATATTATAAATTAGTTATTTAAAGTACAGAAAAAATTATATTTCAACATAAGGATTTTATTTTAAAATACTGTTTATTATTCTATATTTTGTAAGTAAAAACATATAGATGTGAACTAAATACATATATTTTTTTAAGTTTCATATAGAAACACTCATGCCACACAAAAACTAAGGCATGTAGGAAGGTCAATTTTGAAAAGGTGGGGAGATGTGTAGGTGATCCTTTGGCAGGGTGGAGGCACTTGAAAGGAGTGCAGAAGCAATGATGAAAAACAGGAAATTATTACCTGTTAATTTAGTTTCCTTTACTCCTACATGTCAGCACACAAATGGGTTAACACATCCCTGCTGGAGCCAGACAGGAACTAAGAAGACACCGGTACATAAGCAGCCCACTTCCTGCTTCCTGTTTCTTCCAACTTCATAAAGCTTCAATACATAACTTAACAAATTAAACATGCAAAAAACATAACAGGGAAGGGAGATGTGTGCTGACATGTAGGAGTAAAGGAAACCAAGTTAACAGGTAATAATTTCCTGTTTTCCCTTTACCTCCTCATGTCAGCACACGAATGGGATGTACCCTAGCAGTTACCATCACTGGGTGGGCACGATACTAAATAAAATTTTAAGCTACTGCTTTAAGGATGCGCTTGCCAAAGCTTGCGTCAGCTGCTGATAACACATCTAATCTATAATGTCTGGAGAAGGTGTGGATTGATGACCATCCTGCCGCCTTACAAAGTTCATCCACTGTAGCGGCTTCTTTCTCTGCCCACGAGGTTGCAATACCTCTAGTGGAGTGTGCTTTAATATCTTTAGGCACCGGCATATTCTTGGCTTGGTAAGCTTTAGTTATGCATGATCTAATCCATCTGGCCATTGTTGTTTTAGATGCTGGGCCTCCTCTTTTTGGTCCTTCTGTTAATATAAACAGCTGTTTTGACTTTCTTATGTGAGCAGTTCTTGACCCATATATTGATAATGCTCTGACTAAATCTAGGCTGTTATATCTTATTTCTTCTAGAGATGCTGGATCAGGATAGAACTCTGGTAGGCATAATTCCTGATTAATATGGAACTTTTAGACAACTTTTCGTAAAAACTCAGGATTGGTTCTCAACACTATTCTGTTGGAAAAGAAGTTAAGATAAGACTTTTCCGCCCATAATGCCTACAGCTCCGATATGCACCTAGCTGAAGTAATGGCTACTAGAAACAAAACTTTAAGGGTGAGAAAGATCAGGCTAACTTCTTGAAGAGGCTCAAATAGTGCTTCTGTAAGTGCCTCCAGTACTGTGTTCAGGTCCCAAGGAGCTATTGGCCTTCGGAACTGTGGATTCACCTTCTTAGCCACCTGGAACAATCTTATTTTATATTTATTTTGTGCTAAGTTGTCATCTAGCATGATACTTAATGCCAACAGTTGCACTTTAAGGAAACTTAGGGCTAGGTGTTTCTCTAGTCCTGCCTGTAAGAAATCCAGAATTCCCGGAATGTTTACCTCTGGGATGTTCTCTTTATTACACCAGGATATAAAGATCTTCCATATTCGGTGGTATGTGGTGCAGGTGGACTTTTTCCTGGCTTTAAGTAATGTGTTAATTACTTTTTCAGAAAAATCTTGTTTTTTCAATGTTTTCCTCTCAAAAGCCATGCTGTCAATTTTAAGGACCCCGAGTCTGGATGAGTGACTCGTCCTTGTGTTAACAGTGTTGGATGCACTGGTAAGGTCCAAGGTGTATCTATGGACATCTGTACTGCCTTGGGGAACCACAGTCTTCATGGCCAAAATGGGAGGACAAGTATAGCTATTGTCTTCTCCTGCTGCAACATCCTCAATACTCGAGGGATCATCGATATGAGAGGAAATGCATAAATTTTCTGAAAATCCCAGGGCATTGATAGTGCATCTGTGGCTAATGCCTGATGTTCCCGGTATCGGGTGAAGTACTGAGTGACCTGTTTGTTCTTCACTGAGGCCATTAGATCCACCTGAGGTTTGCCCCAATTGTGGACTATCATCTGAAAAGTTCCGCTGTCCAGATGCCACTCTCCTGGCTGTAGCTTGCATCTGCTTAGCCAGTCTGCTATGATGTTATCTTTGCCTGCTACATATAAGGCGCTGATGTCCTCTAGGTTCCTCTCGGCCCAAGCCATAACTGGTCTTAGCTCTCTGCTTAGGGACTTGCTTCTGGTTCCACCCTGTTTGTTTAAAAAGGTAACTACTGCCCTGTTGTCCGAGTGTACCATAACGACTTGTCCTGCCAGTTGGTTCTTTAATTTTCTTAACGCCTGAAAGACTGCCCTTAGTTCTCTTATATTTGAGTGATGTAGAGACATTTTTCTTGACCACGTTCCTGCGACCACAGATTGCCCCCTAGCCTGAGAGGCTGGCATCTGTAGTAACCACTATCTGTTTTTTTTACTGCAAAAGATTTTCCCTGTCTTAATCTTTTTTCATCCAGCCACCACTTTAGACTGTTTCTTACTGCTGGGGATAGAAGTATTTCCTGCCGCAGTCTTTTTGGGTCTTTGTCCCATTGAAGTAGAAATCAGTTTTATAGAGGCCTTAGAGATGCATTTTTGCCCATGGTATTAAGTCCAGGGCTGCAGACATTAGTCCCAGGACTTTCATAAATTTTCCCACTGTTGTAGTCCTTTGACTTCTGAGTTTTCCTATCTCTCGTCTCATATTCGTCATTCTGTCCTGCATTAATGCTACATTGAGAGTAGTACTGTTTATCAGGACCCCCAAGTACTTTATGTTTGTTACTGGGGTTAAAAGGCTTTTTGGTAATTGACATCCATGGCTTTGTAATGTGTGAATCACCTTTTTTGTACGAGTTTCTGCTTCTTTTCTTGATGATGCTGTAATCAGTATGTCGTCTAGGTAAGGCCATAATGGTATGCCTTCCAGCCTTAGCTTTTCTACTATCGTTATCAGAACTTTTGAGAAGGTTCTGGGCGAGGTTGCCAGTCCAAACAGGAGCGCCCTGAATTGATAATGGCCTCCAAAAACTGCGAATCTAAGATGACTTAAGGTTATGGGAATGTGCAAGTAGGCATCCTTCAGGTCTACTGTGGTCATAAACATCCCTTGATACAAAATCAATGATCATGGATTTCACTGACTCCATCTTGAAACTTCTTACTTTCATATATTTGTTTAATCTCCTCAAATCTAGGATTGTTCTGAATCCTCCTGTAGATGTTTTTGACGACAAAGAATCGGGAGTAAAATCCCTGAAATTGCTCTTCTTGAGGTACCTCCCTCACAACATCTTGATTGATCATGTTGTTCAGGCTTTTTTTGAGAGCTATTTTGTTCTCTATGTCTGTCATGATTGGAGATTCTACAAATGTTGCTGTAGACATGGTTGTAAACTCTATGCTGTAGCCATTTTTCAAGACCTCTAGGACCCACCTGTCCATGATTGTTTCTTCCCATACACCGTAAAAATTCTGTTTTAATAAATCCGCCCTTTTAATTCCGTCCAGAATATCACTTTTAAGTGAATTAGTCCAGCTTCTAAGAACTCGGGATGTAATAGCCATTGCTGTGGCCGGTTTCAATGCAGCACCTGCTAATGAGTGTTGTTTCTTTAGTCCTACCTCCATCTTCTTTTCCATAGGGTCCATAGGGTCTTTGAAGGCTGAGACATCCTCTAGTTTTCTTTGCAATTCTTGCCACCGCTGGATCAATCCTAGGTGCTTCTTCCCATCTTTTGGTTTCTTCCTGTGGGAAAGGGTACAGTTTACTCATTCTGTTTGTAGGTGTCACTCTTTTATCTGGGTGCGTCCATTCTTCCGTTACTACATCCCTGAGGACTTGTAATAGTGGGAAATGTCTTGCTTTTCTTTGTGACTCTTTGAATAGCAGGTCCTGCAGTTTTAATTCATCCTTTGTCTCTTCTATATTCAACGCCTTGTATATTAGTTTGAGGAGATTATCCACCAGGTCAGGATTTAAAGATTCTTCAGTCTGTGATTTCACTGACCCTTCCTCTGACTGACATGATGCTTCTGACAATACTGCAAATTGTTCTATATCCGATTCCTCATAGGTGTCACTTAAAAGTTGCCTTGGTCTCTTTAATGTTAATTTTTCCAGATCTTTCTTGGTTACGAAGGTATCCACTAGATCTCTTTTTATTGTCTCCGCTATGTCTTTCTTTATTAAATCTGCTAGTTCCCGCAGTGATGAAGTGGGCTGTTGTGTCTCCTTAGCGGTACAATCCTTGCATGTTAAACTTGTACAATCTTCTGGTAATTGTGAATCACAAAAAGAGCATCTTGAAAGGTGTTTCTTCTTATACTTAGCTTTTAATTCCATTCTTTCTTTGCTGGTCTCAGACCTGAAAAAAAGCATTCCTAACTACACTGTACTATACACCATAAAAACAATATATATGAGAATGGGCTTACCCAGACTTCCTCATCCTCTGCTGATGGCACCACTGACATGGTAATGCAGGCTGCCCTTTCTCAAGATCTGTCACAGATCTTGAGAAAGGGCTGATCAGGCACGAAACGCGTTGATCGGCAGCAGCAACAGTAGCCAGCGGAGACCAGGAGGCGATTGAGCGGTTAGAGTGGTGGCGTTCCCGGGACTGTGCCATCTTCACGCCATCTATACGCCATTGTTCACATGGACATCCGACCTGCGGTACAGCTGGTTTTTAGTTTGTCATATTGATTTTTATATTGTGGTATTAAAACTTGTTTTCCATTTATCTCTCTCCTTCGGTTTATTTGGATCCATACACATGTGGAAGGGAACACCCCCCCCTTTCCCCCCATACTCTTTAGAAGGTTGCCTTCTACCCAATTTACAACAGCTTTGTTATCTAGTTTCCTTTCTGCTACATGATTAACACAAATTTGAACACTTTCTCTTTCCATACTAAAATTGCCCAAAGTTTTGCTGCTGGCACTGCTGTGTGAATGGATCATACAGAGCACTGAGCACTTTTACCATATAACCTGGCTGACCCATTTGTATGACACAGTATATATAGCACTTACCCTTATGTATAAATTCCCAATGTCCTATAGATTGTAAGTCTGTGAGCAGGGCCCTCTTACCTACCCAGTCTGTTTGTTATTACCTAGTCTTGTTACAATGTTTTTAAAACTGTAAAGCGCTACGTAATCTGATGGCGCTATATAAAAACCAAAACCTATAAATAAATAAATAAATTAGAGGTGCAAACGCTCAAACTGAGGAAAAATTATTCAGTCAGTATGTAAAGGAGGAAACCCATTTTAGGTATAGAAGTGATGTGAGAAAAACAAAAATAGGTATAGATAGATAAAAAAACAAAACAAGAGTGAGAGCATTGTTCACAGCATCAAGGCTGTGGCAGATTATCTTAAAAATATGTTTTGTGCTATACTTACAACTTAAAGATGATAGAAAAGACTGCAGTTAAATTTAAAGATCAATTGGGCCACATAGGATACATTCAAGTATACTAGTAATTCCCGTAGACTGAAAAACAGCAAATGTTGCCCCTCAGCACAAAAAGGAAATTATGTAAGAAGCTGGTCATTTCCAATTATCAGTAGTTGGGAACTTAAAGGAAAACCTTTTGAAAGAACACATTGTAAAATTATCACACATTTTGCAGACTGAAAATCATGTGATTGAAGCCAAAGTTTTCTTATATGGATGCGTGTTTATAGAAAAAACAACAGAGTGTTATTGTAAATTGAATCCATTCTCAATGTGTAGAGGTTCTCAATGGATTACCCCTGGCACCCCTCTACCATTCTGTTTACCTTTCCTTTAAATGTCTCATCTCACTGTTTTTGCTAAGGAAACAATCCATGAAAACAATAGCGATGACCAACTCAATCCACCAATTAGCATCCTGGATTTCCAGCGTTTGACAGAAGCTTTTCATACCCAGTTAGCTGTGTGGCTAAAGTGCTACACAGTGCACAGACATTACAGACACCTGGGAGTCAGGGAGTTTGTGCTAAACACAATCAGAGCAGAGAGGAGCAATATCTCCCTGCCTCCGAACACATAACAGAGAAAGGTTTGCACTGGACACAAAACAGATATGACCTCTATTGGAGGTAAAACAGAGAAAGCTTCATACTATATGTAAAATAGAGAAAGTCCCACACTGGACATAAAACAAAGGAAGCCTTGCACTGTGCACATAATACAAAGGAAATTTTGCACTGGATGTAAAACAGAGGAAGTCATACGCTACAAATAAAATGGAGAAGGCCTCGCAAAAACAGAGGATGTCTCTTACTGAACATAATACTGACAAAGTCTTACACTGGACAAAGAACTGAGAAAGTATTGCACTGGATACAAGGTAGTGCAAATAAATATATATTTAATTACCCTCATCCACTGAAAGCTTAAAATGAAACTAAAGTTTTGTTTTAAATGTATGATTTCCTTAACTATACTTACTTATCCTTTAAATCTAAAATCAGTATTTGAAGTTAAACTAATTCCCAGAAATAATAGCCACATGACTAGTCTACCTATTTGGAATTTTCATTTTTTGTTTTTATTAGGAGAGCTTAGCTGTTTTGTAAACAATGTGGCTTTCTACAACACTGAAGACAAACATCCTACTGATTATATCTGTGCAGTAGTCAAATAGACATTACTTGGTTTCTTGAAAGATTCTGAATTTCAACATTCTAATGAATATCTACACATAAATCTAAATATAAGAATGCATCAACTTTACAGTCTCAAAAAAAAGTAATATCTGCAAATCCTTAACAAAAGCTAAATATTTAAGTTAGCTCAATGTTAATTTGTATATTATTCCACAATATATACAGTGGTTTCTCCAAGTAAGATGTTATAATGTGTATTGCAAATTATCACATTTTGCACTCATTGGGCTGGATCCAGACCTTGTTAAGTGCATGAACTTAGTTACGCCTGGGCTAAACCATGTTGATTTCAGGGTAGTCATATTTCATCTGCTGCAAACAGTATTAGTGTTCAGAGGTGATGTTTCCTATCCCAAGTCTAAATAACAGTGTGATAGTAATGCTGGTCATTATCTGTGTGCAGTAAGCAATTCAAAGATATATCCCTGCATGCAAAGTATACAATTAACTTGGCTCCCCCTGAATTCAACATGGTTTACCCCAGGAGTAACTAAGTTCATTCACTTAGCAAGGTCTGGATCCAGCCCATTGTCATAAGTGTTTTTAAAGTATTATTAGAACATACAGAAAGCTGTGTACTTTATTACTTGATTCAAATTGCATCAAATAAACAGCACAGGGTATATTAAATTTGCTTTATACAAAATTATTTATGTAACAAACTAATAGAGGGATTTTAGGCTATCTGCAGATCTAATCTATAACAGTAACATAATTTCAGATGGTCCTGAGTTTGCAGTCATTGTTATATTTATTATTTACCAAGTCCATTAGTAAATGAAGGCACAAAATCTGGGTACACACTGGTTGTTTTTTCTGCCAATTATCGTGCAGATCAAATGACAAATACAAGGAGGGAGAAGGGATGGCTAGAGGCATACAAGGAGGAGAATAGATGGCTGCAGATAGACAAAGTGGAGAATTTTGGATGGCTGGAGTCTGGATACATACAAGGGTTAGAATTGTTTTTTACTTTAATCACTTTAACTGTGTAACTGTAAATATATTTATGCTGTGTGTATGAACTGTAATTTAAAAAAAGTACTTTTATTTAAAGGCATTTAATTTGGTATTTTTTGTTACTACTATTGCCATTATATTGAGTAATATTCAGGACTTATGATTTATGAGTAACAGTACAAAAAAATGACTAAGTTATTGTATGGAAGGAGGTCCATAAGGGCGACACCAAGGCCAATATAAATTTTAAATAGTGTGCTATTTCAAGACCCCTAATATGCCCAATATGTAAATTATAAAGTGTGTAATTCGCAGATCCCTAATTGTCAGGAACAATATATGTTTAATACCTGACATATACAATAATTCACTGCAAACTTGTAAACTACTGCTGATCACAAAAGAAAACACTTACTGAGGACAATTGGCATCTCACCCAGGGGTTTAGCTAAATGGAAAAAGAAGTTGGATAGATAACATTCACACATGAGGGGAGCTTCAAAAGACCTGCCTGTCCCTATAGCGGTCTCTAGAAAACCCAGAGGTCTGACCAGTATCTGACCCTAGGAACAAAGGAAAATATTATATTTTGACAAAACTCATATTTCTAGTATGTACTCATGGCAACTTCTAATTTCTCAGGGATATGAAGCCCAGGCAATACTTGTGCTTTGGAATATTGGGCCTGATCCAGAGCTACGGCGGCCGTCGCTAGTACGGCGGCCGTAAGCGTAATGCGCATGCGCCGGGCAGAGTAGCCATAGTATCCATAGTAGCGCCGTAGGGACGCTGGAGGGGACGTCCCCCAGCGTCCCTATGCTGAAGTTAGTGTAGGGGGGCGGGTGGAGGGAGGGTAATGAGGCTGGGAGGGCGGCGTTAACGTACTAACGCCGCCGTCCCAGCGTATCAACTCTCCCTTACGCCGGCTGAAGTTAGGGTAGCCTTCAGCTGGTGTAAGGGACAGTACGCTCCTACAAGGGGGAGTGTCGGGCCAGAGCACCGATGTTACGCTGAGCGCTACAGCGCTCAGTGTAACATCGTAGCTCTGGATCAGGCCCATTGTGTCACTCTGGGAAACATCATTATGAAGGAATTAGGGTTTCACACATGCCAATGATATCATGTTTCATGGCCAGCTGCAGCTAATAACACCAGGAGTATGACTATTAGATTACCATGAATGACACACCTAGTCAGGGGGAGAAATATGAATTCATAAAGGTAAACTCCCAGGACTGGATGGACAGTCCTCTAAGTCTGACCCTCACTCCTGACTGGTCACAGCCTGCTGACCAATTGCCTCTCCTTTCCAGGGGATGGAGAGATAGTTAGATAATATGTCTTTAAATATGGAAGTAGCCAAAGGTTTAGGATGGTTCCATGTGGGGTCCAGATTTCTAGTCTGGGGGAATTATTGATCGTTTTTCTGCTAAGCCCCTAGCAAAGAAGTAATTTCCATAAAGGTGATTATTTTCTGTTATTTCTCCCTTTTTGTTTTAAATTGCTGTTACGTCTTTTTATTCTGTTTTAGTCTTGTACCTTGTATTGTTAAATCTCTTTTGTTTTATGTAATAAGCATTGTACCTTTTTTGTAGAACACATTTATAATTTATTTTGCCTTACTCATATTTGCTCTGAAAGTCCTACTCTCTGAAGAAACTTGACTGCTTTTTGGCCTCTGTAGCTCATAGAAAGGATAACTCACAAGGTTAAAATTTCAATAATTGCAGTTATTAATCTAAGGATGATAGTTTCTGTTAAGTGTGGTATAACTTTGTTGAAAGGGTCGCGTTAACCTTTAAAAATGCGTGGCGGCAGATGGAATATTTGGGGTAGATAAAGAGGTCTAGGCCCCCAGGTACACCTAAATTTGGGTTTCCAAGTCAGGGATTCTAACATAGGTTTTCCAGGTTCCTGACACTAATATATTTTGTATATTAGGCATTTGGGATGGCACATACTATAATATATGTGAGGTAAATTGGGGATTTGGAAATGGCACTCTATATGCTTTATATGGTGCATCAAAGATAAAAAAAAAATAAAAAAAAATATATATATATATATATATTATGTTTTATTAAAGTCTCCATATGTAGTGGATTATTGTATTTCTTACTTCATGCAGTATGCATTTATTGTTAAGTATGTCATGATTATTCCTATTTCAAGTTGGATTTATAAAAGGTTTATTAATGGTTACTTTTGTTTACATATGTTAATGAGAATACGTGCTTTTTAAGTAAAAAACATTTCTTTCAGTATGCACGTGGCTAATTATATGCAGGAAATACTTGCGTCCTTACGTAGCAGTCGACACAGGGGAGTGGTTAACCGGGTTCTTTATTTTCTATGAATCCGTATTGCGCATTTTTTACGTGCGTATATTTAAGTAAGTTTGCAATTTAACTCTTAACTATGGAGAAGGTCCAGAGTGGCTACCAGTGGAAGTAGAGTATTCCTAGTTTAAGAGCACAAGTTGCTGGTTGTCTTTGAACCATACACATATTTAAGAAAATCTGTAACGAGCATATCTTTGGTAGTCATAATGTGGAAACAGAAAATATTAAAGCATATTTGCGAATATTCGCATATTAATCGCTATATAGTTAGAGACAAAGAACCGCAAAGGTGTGGGAATTCGGGCACGCGTACGTACGTGCGCGTGCATTCCCATGCTCGTACACACTTTCGCGGGCTTTGTTAAATTCGATTTTAAAGTAATAAGACATACATTTACACGCAAATAAAAACACAGGGGTTGTTAATATAAAATGTGCTAAAATGTTCCCATTTATTAAAACAGAGCATTATCTCTACCGATGG
>WWET01006906.1:3893-27487 GCA_011038615.1 Limnodynastes dumerilii | reverse complement strand
TAAAATGTTCCCATTTATTAAAACAGTGCTTTATCTCTACAGACGGAGTAAACAGGAGAAAATCGCCAAACAGCTTCTGAATGGACTTTATATGTATTGTTTATATTCGTAGGGTAGCTTAAATCATAACCCATAATGTTAGCTAGACGCTGATAAGACCACATGTTTGCGGCAGTAGTTATGCGCTATGCTAGGTTAGAGTATAAAATGTGTATGAATGAAGGATATGCAGATGACCCTCCAGGAGGAGAACAATGGAAGACCCCAGGACCAATGATGACCTAGGAACCACCAAGAGGATTGAGATCCCTCCAATTAAGCAGAAGATCGGCTACCCCTTTGATGTATGGACATAAAAGGACTTTGGGTTGGGACACTCACTCTCATCTCTCCTGAGAAGACGTCTGGACTGATCGTCTTTGCCTTCCTGGTCGGCTGCGCTGCGTGAATACTGTGTTGTTGTACCTTGCTGTTAACCTGATTCTGTTGAGTAAACTCTTGCGTAAGTTTGAACTAACATTCGCCTTTGTGCTATTTTTCGCAGTTTTAGCGGTTTTTTAGCGGTAATTACGTACTGATCTACGAGGGTACTTTTTGGGGTACACGGACTCTACAATAACTTTTATATAAACATAATATAATATTGTACAGATTTCTATTGATAATGAATTTATATATTAGAAAATGTGAGTTTGATACAATGTTTTAATAAATGAAGTGTGTTTAAAGATAATGTATTATTAATTTCCCACATGCATTCTAATGTTCACTGGGATTTGGAGAAACAGTTGTTAATTCATCTGAAACGGCTAAAAGTTGTTATTCATTGGTTACAAAGAACATAAGTAGCAAAGCGAATATAACATTGTTCTTTTGACGATCCTGTTAAAATATAAGAAATATTGTTTTCCTTTTACTGTATACTACACTATTCTGAGTATTTGTTTTTGTCTCTCCAGATTCACACTGGATAACAACCAGAATATTTCTGTTTTGATTGGACCACATACATTTGTTATTATAAAAAAACATAATTTTTCTTATGACACTTTTTAATAGGTTTGAGTTTTTTCTTGTACTAAGAAATAATTATATTAGATCCATTTACCTTTGGGAATGCTTTGTATTCAATCATTGTTTATTGAGAAAACCAAGTATAAATATCAACAATATACACATGAACAGGAATGCTGACAGTGCTTGTTGATCTAGACAATAATAAAACTTACTACATATGTCAGACCAATATTAAACAGGAATATTAGCAGATTTCTCAACAATGCTATGGTATACACATGGTTAATATTAAGTGGAATACATTGAGACAGGAAAAGATTTTAAGAAAGACAGAAGAAAAGAAACAAGAAAGATAAGTAAGGTAGAATTAGTGGGATAGGGAGAGGAGAGCTACTGAGGCTTGGCTGGGCAACAGGGGTAACACCGGGCAGGAGCACCGATGGCAGAAGGATATTCATGGTGTAGCCAGCAGAGGAATATCAGGAGTACTAGGCAGTTGGAGCGCATCCATGTACAAAATCCAAGAGACCCATGTGGCTGTTACGATGTCCGCAGCAGTTCTTACCTTTGCTGCGGCTTCCTGTACCAGACGCGCCGGGGATTCCCCTGCCCGACGGCCTCCCTAGTTACAGCGTCCTGGTTACCACACGTGGGCGCCGCTTCTGCTCTAAGCGTGCGTCCCACGTGTCTGCCGGCATTTGGGCATTCCCTGTCGCTAGGGGACGCATCATCATCCAGGGGGCTTGGTCTCTGCTCTGGCCAATGGGGGCTCACTTCCTTCTACTTAAACACCCTCATTTGTACAGTCTGGCGCCGGTTATAGTCTCTGCCCGTCAGACCTGTGACCTGCTATTTTTCTTGTGTGCCTAGTGCCTTGCTTTGTACTTGCCTAGTAATTTGACCATTGCTTGCCCACTAACCTTGTTCAGTCCTTGCCTTTGTTTACCTAGTGTGTATTCTGCCCTGATTCTCCCTCTTTATTGTGTTCACCTACCTCCCATACCTAAACCTTACCTGGAGTGCTAGTCTATGTTACCCTTTCGGGGGTCCCGCTGTATGCCTGTGAGTGCACGAGCCCTATTCCGTCTTGTCCAGTCCTGTGAACTATCTTCCGTCCGCCGTGACTGGTTCCGTGTTGATCGTAGTCCGTCTCAGTTCGGTCCCTTCCGGTCTGACTCTATTCTCGCTTTCCTTACTGTTCCCTTCGCTTCGGTTTGGTGTTCACTCCGGGTTTCCCTTTCTCTTCCTCGAGTCAGGTTCAACGTGGCACGTCCAGGCTATTGGGACGCAGCCAAATCCATCCCCACCACCAGGGGCTCTGGTGAAGTCCACTCGATAGTAAAGTCTCCGTGCCCCGGCAGTCTACTCGGTCACTACCTCCCTATCTTCTGTGGCCGTCTTGGTTCTCTTCGAGGTAAACCCAGGGCGTCACTCCAGTTTACCTTCTTCTCCACGACCACTCCGGATCTCTGCCAGGTAAACCCGGAGTGTCATAACATTATAACACGGCCATATAAACATGACCACAGCAGAAGCAATCAACGCTCTCATCTCCCAGGTCTCAAACCTGGGTCAGATGGTTCAAGCTCTTACCGAGAAGGTCAACAGTCAGGATGAAGTCATTGCAGCCATGCAAGCCTCAGATGCTCCAGCACATGTCCAAGCTCCAGCCCCCCCAGTTGCTGTCTCTGATATTAAGGTGAATCTCCCAGACCGCTTCACCGGTGATCACTCTCTGTTCCATTTATTCAAGCAAAATTGCAAGCTGTACTTTCAACTTCATCCCAATGCCTCTGGAACTGAACAGCAAAAGGTGGGACTTGTTTTATCACTTCTTCAGGGCGATCCACAAGCTTGGGCATTTGGTATTCCTCCGGAAGATCCAGCACTCCAATCTGTTGACGCCTTCTTTGATGCGCTGGGTTTACTCTATGAGGACCCCGACAGAACTACCACCGCTGAGGCCAAACTCCGGGCACTCCGCCAGGACAGACGCTCTGCCGAAGAATACGGTGCAGAATTCCGCTGTTGGGCAAACGACTGTGGGTAGAACGACCCAGCTCTTCGCAGCCAGTACCGGATTGGGTTGTCTGACCAAGTTAAGGACGCCCTTGTTCAGTTCCCCACCGCCAAAACCCTTAATGACCTTATGCGGCTGGCTATTAAGGTGAATCGCCGCCTTAAGGAACGCCGCATGGAAACGGAGCCGCCGTCCTCTTTTGCCCCAGTTTATGTTCCTCAAGATGCCCAACCACTGGATGAGCCCATGCAGATTGGGGCCTACAGACTCTCTAAAGAAGAGAAAGCCCACCGGCGGAACCAAGGCTTGTGCCTGTACTGTGGAGGTAAAGGCCATAGGGCTGAGGCATGCCCTAACAAGCAGAATCTTCCGGGAAATGCTTAACCCAGTCGAATGTTGAGGAGGGTTGGCTGGGTACTCATTTCATATCCTCTAATAATGCATTACTAGTTCCTGTCCAATTGGTCATTGGCGATTAGGAGAAGTTACTGTCCGCCTTTGTGGACAGTAGCGCTTCTGGTAACTTCTTGGACTCGGATCTTGCTCTTTCCTTGGGCATCTGTATGGAAGAACTCGCTACTCTGGTTTCTGCCTTTGGATTAGATGGTCAACCTTTGGCAGGAGGACTAATCCATCACATTTCTGCACCTTTAAAATTATCGGTTGGAGTTTGTCACTCTGAAAGGATCCAGTTCCTGATTACCCCTTGCTCCTCGGTTAAGCTAGTTCTCGGCCATCCCTGGCTACGGCAGCATAACCCAAACATCGACTGGACTAAGGGAGAGAATCTTTGATGGAGCAAGGCATGCGAGGACTCTTGTTTATCCCATCCCATAAGTTTGGGTCAAATATCCCTAGAAGAACTTCCTCCACAATACGCGGACTTTGCAGATGTATTTTCTAAGAAGGCTTCAGAAGTTCTGCCTCCTCACAGACCATATGACTGTGCCATTGATCTGGTCGCCGGAGCTCAGCTACCCAAGGGCAGATTGTTCTCCCTCTCCAGACCCGAATCCACCGCAACCGAGGATTACATACAGGAAAATCTCAAAAAAGGGTTCATCCAACCCTCCAAATCTCCTGTTGGTGCTGGTTTTTTTTTTGTTTCTAAGAAAGATGGGTCTCTAAGACCGTGTATAGATTACCGTGCTCTGAATCGTATAACGGTAAAAAATACTTACCCAATTCCTCTCATTGCAGACCTGTTCAACCAACTGAAGGACGCAGTCATCTACACCAAGATCGACCTTCGTGGAGCTTATAACTTAATCCGCATCAGGGAGGGGGACGAATGGAAGACTGCATTCAATACCCAGTCTGGCCACTACGAATACTTGGTGATGCCTTTTGGTCTCTGTAATGCCTCAGCGGTATTCCAAGACTGCATTAACGATGTGTTAAGGGAATTCCTTCGAAAGTTCGTAGTGGTCTACCTTGACGACATCCTGATCTTCTCCCCCTCCCTAGAGGAGCATCGTAGCCATGTCCGACTGGTGCTATCTCGGCTTCGTGAATCCAAACTCTATGCTAAATTTGAGAAATGCGAATTTGAAGTGTCTAAGGTAACGTTCCTGGGTTATGTCATCACTCCTCACGGCTTTGCCATGGATCCGGATAAAGTCAAAGCCATTTTGGAGTGGAAACAACCAACCGACTTGAAGGCGATTCAGAGATTTATGGGCTTCTCAAACTATTATCGGGGCTTTATCCAGTCATTCTCTCTGCTGATGGCTCCCATTTCTGCTCTCACCCGTAAAAATGCGGACACGGCTAGGTGGCCCAAACAAGCCATTCAATCTTTCAAGGCTCTCAAACAAGCCTTTACCACCACCCCCATTCTCCGTCATCCCAATCCTGAACTACCCTTTATCATCGAAGTGGATGTATCTGATGTGGGGGCTGGAGCAGTTCTTTCACAGAAAGATCCTGAAGACTCCAAATGGTACCCATGTGCCTATTTCTCTAGACAATTTTCTCAGGCTGAGAAAAATTATGATGTTGGAAACCGGGAACTGCTGGCCATTAAATTGGCATTCGAGGACTGGAGACACTGGCTCGAGGGGTCTTTGCATACCGTGACGGTTTTGACTGATCATAAAAACCTAGCCTATATTGAGTCAGCCAAATGGTTAAACCCTCGTCAAGTTTTTTACTCGATTTAATTTTGTGATTTCCTACAGACTCGGATCACTCAATCACAGAGCAGATGCCCTGTCCCGTTCATTCCTACCAAAGCATGGTCCCACGGCTCCTCCCTTGCCCATCATTCCGTCAACTTCTATCATGGTCGGTCTTACACAGGATCTCTTCACTCAACTACAGGCTGTCCAGAGTCAAGCTCCTAGTCAAAAACCGGTGGACCGTCTGCTTGTGAACTCAGGCGATCTGTCCTTTAAGAGAATCACACTTGCAAATCAGCAGGACATTTAGGGGTCCAGAAGACTGAAACTTTTATCCAGAACCTTGTGGTGGCCTTCTATGACTCGGGATACCAAGAAGTTTGTGGACTCCTGTGATGTCTGTGCCAGAAACAAGACTCCACGGTCCCCACCAATCGGTCCTCTCCTGCCTCTCCAGGTGCCTAATCGTCCATGGACCCAAATCTCCATGGATTTCATTACGGATTTACCCAACTCTCAAGGATTTACCGCTATATGGGTTGTGGTAGATAGATTTAGTAAAATGGCACACTTTATTCCGTTACACGGCCTTCCCAGTGCCCAGACACTGTCAGGTTTATTTATCAAACATGTTTTTAGACCTCATGGCCTCCCTATGGAAATTGTCTCAGACCGAGTTTCTCAGTTCGTGGCCGCATTTTGGAAATAATTCTGTAGGAGTTTGGGCATCCAAGTTAATCTCTTCTCTGGTTACCACCCCCAATCTAACGGCCAGACCGAGAGAGTGAATCAGTCTCTAGAACAGTATCTGCGTTGCTATGTTTCTAAATAGCAAGACAATTGGTCTGAGAACCTCCCCTGGGCAGAATTCGCCAACAACAATTCTTATCATTCTTCCACTACTGTGTCACCCTTCTTGTGTGTCTACGGGTTTCACCCCAGAGCCAATTCAATCCTTACTGACTCATCTACTTCCACTCTGGACATCAGAAGGACCATCAATGGAAAGGGGTCAATCATTGTCTTCGGATCTCGGCCTTCAGAACTAAGGCAAGGGTAGACCAACATCGCACCAAGTTTAATTTCAGGGTGGGCCACAGGGTGGGCCAGAAAGTTTGGCTCTCTACCAAGAACATTAGGTTGAGACAACCATCTAGGACCTCGCTTTATCGGCCCTTTTTCTATTGTGAAGAAAGTTAATCCGATGGGTTTCAGACTTGCCCTACCCCGTAACCTCAGAATTCCGCCAACTTTTTATTCTTCACTTTTGAAACCCTTTAAGTTCTCGAAACGCTTTCACCAACCTCAAATCCGTAAACAAGGACCACTCATAATCAACAACCAAGAGGAATTTGAAGTGGAACATATATTGGATTCTAAAAGAGTCAGGAATTCTTTATATTATCATGTTTATTGGAAAGGCTATGGACCTGAAGAGAGATCATGGGTGTCTGCCAAAGACCTACATGCGGAAAGACTTAGGAGTGATTTTCATAAGAAGTTTCCTGGGAAGCCTGCCCCTAGGGGTATCAAAACCCCTCGTCAAGGGGGGGGGGGTACTGTTACGATGTCCGCAGCAGTTCTTACCTCTGCTGCGGCTTCCTGTACTAGACACGTCGGGGATTCCCCTGCCCGATGGCCTCCCTAGTTACAGCGTCCTGGTTACCACACGTGGGCGCCGCTTCTGCTCTAAGCATGCGTCCCATGTGTCTGCCGGCATTTGTGCATTCCCTGTCGCTAGGGGGACGCATCATCATCCAGGGGGCTTGGTCTCTGCCCTGGTCAATGGGGGCTCACTTCCTTCTACTTAAACACAATCATTTGTACAGTCTGGCGCCAGTTATAGTCTCTGCCCGTCAGACCTGTGACCTGCTATTTTTCTTGTGTGCCTAGTGCCTTGCTTTGTGCTTGCCTAGTAATTTGACCGTTGCTTGCCCACTTACCTTGTTCAATCCTTGCCTTTGTTTACCTAGTGTGTATTCTGCCTTGATTCTCCCTCCTCCTTGTGTTCACCTACCTCCCATACCTAAACCTTACCTGGAGTGCTAGTCTATGTTACCCTTTCGGGGGTCCCGCTGTATGCCTGTGAGTGCACGAGCCCTATTCTGTCTTGTCCAGTCCTGTGAACTATCTTCCGTCCGCCGTGACTGGTTCCGTGTTGATCGTAGTCCGTCTCAGTCCGGTCCCTTCCGGTCTGACTCTATTCTCGCTTTCCTTACTGTTCCCTTCGCTTCGGTTTGGTGTTCACTCCGGGTTTCCCTTTCTCTTCCTCGAGTCAGGTTCAACGTGGCATGTCCAGGCTATTGGGGCGCAGCCAAATCCATCCCCACCACCAGGGGCTCTGGTGAAGTCCACCCGATAGTAAAGTCTCCGTGCCCCGGCAGTCTACTCGGTCACTACCTCCCTTTCTTCTGTGGTCGCCTTGGTTCTCTCCGAGGTAAACCTGGGGCGTCACTCCAGTTTACCTTCTTCTCCACGACCACTCCGGATCTCTGCCAGGTAAACCCGGAGTGTCGTAACAGTGGCTAGGTATTCTCAGAATTTATCAGTTGCAGAAAGAATGATCTCGTCCATTGAGCAGTAAAATTCCATTCTTTTATCTTTTATACCATTCCTCTACCGTGGGAACTGTAGTTGAGCGTCAATGGACCGGCTTAATTTAACAGTGTTAATTTGGAGCATCCCCACAATATATGGACCATCGAGTCTATGTCTTGGTTGCAACGCCAGCAAGATGGGGGCACCTGTGGCAAAAAGGAGTGGAGTAGCTGCGGGGTTCTGTACTATCTGGTCTGGATTTTAATTTGTATCTCAATCACTAAAAGACTAAGTGAGCAAGTTTGTGTAGTTTATAAAATACGGAACCATTCATCTTCAGAGGGTGGGTCCATTAGATCCCATTGCCAGGCCTCAACATATCTAGGTAACCATGTAAATTGAGATGTTAATACGGTCTTATAGAGTAGAGAGATCAAATGTCTTGGGAGAGGTGTGTTAGAGGCAATGGTTTCAAAAGATGTGAGGGCTCATTTAAAGTGGGTCCTGAGTTCCTATGGGGGTAAGGAGAATTTAGATTGTAAATCATGAAAGGAGAGCAGGTTGCTATTTTGTAGGATATGGTGGATTCTGGTGAGACCAGCTTCAATCCAGACCACAAGTGATTTGGGCTGAGTCTCCGGCTTGAAGTCTGGATTGTAGGTGAGGAGTGCAAGGGGGGAAGCGCTGCGAAGTGAGGGTGCCCTTTTGTCTAATTCTTTTCCAGGTATCCAGAGTGGGGTTATGGTAGGATGTACCACCTGGGGGAGGACAGGGAGTCACGGAAGAAGCTGCAACGATGTCTGAGTAAACTGGCGCTCTATGGGTACCCATAGTTTTGTGGGAGAGGACCTGACCAATCTTATATTCTCTGGAGGAGAGATGCAGTATGATACGTTGAGAGGCATGGGGCCTGTAGACCCCCTGACTGTTTAGGCTGAAACATTCATCTGGGTCTTCTACCTCCCCAAATAAAATTGTTTAATAAAGTCTTCCCTGATTTAAAGAACGAGGGGGGGAAGGGTAATGGGGAGCATCTGGAAAAAATATAAACACCTGGGTAGAATGTTCATTTTAATGGTGTTTAGACGTTCCAAACCATGAGAAGTTTCATAAAGACCAGATCTGGAGGTCCTTTCACAGCTCTGTTAGAAACGGAAGAAAATTAAGATCATAAAGAGATTCACAGGAGTTAGGTATATTTACCCCCAGGTACTTAATGTGAGAAGGTTTCCAGGTAAACTGGAACTTTTGACCGATGACTGCACACACAGAATCCTCTACATGGATCCTCAGAGGGAATTATTTGGAGATATTTATTTTAAAATTTGATAGTTCACCAAATTGTGTGAACTCCGCTACCAGAGCAGGAAGGGTGGTCAGATGGTAATGTGAGAACATCGGGGCTGATTCAGAGATGCGATTGCGAAAAGATCGCAAATATACGCACCTTTGCTAAGATCTTAGCAGGTTCCAGCCCACTGCATAAACAGACACTCCCCTTGCAAACAGCGGTGGATCTTAAACTTAGACCACCATTGACTTGCCTTAACTATACGCTGTCATTTGGGATCTTAAGTGACGTGGGAGCGTTCATTTAAGATCCTAAGTGTCAGTCCTCGCCCACTTTCCCTCATTTCCCTGCCTCCCCCCGCCCATTTCCATGCAAATCCTTAAGATCTTAAAGATTCGCTGCACTTAAGATCTTAAGTGCTTGCGTGCGCTTCAAACTTACGCTCTTAGCGAACTTACGCTCCTAACCGCTACGTAAACGGCGTTGCACTATTACTACGCATGCGCAGTTTTGCGAATTTTCTAGGATCTTAAATATACGCACCTAAGTGCCGTGGAAATCGCATCTCTGAATCAGCCCCATCGTCAGCGAAGAAGGCTAATTTAATTTCCCCCTCATCTGTTGTTATGCCCTTAATCTCATGGTTAGCCGTGCGGGCTAGGGCCTCAACAGAGAGGATAAAAACTAGTGGAGAGAGCGGACAGCCCTGTCGTGTGCCATTCGCGATGTTGACAGGGGGCCGGAAAGTATGTTATTGATTCAGAGTCTGGCCGTAGAAGTTGTGTATAGTGCCATCATTTTATCCAAGAAGGGAGGACCCAGGCTTAGGTGTTCCAGCACCCCTTACATGAAGTCCCACGATACCCGATTGAACAATTTTTCGACGTCTGTTGATAAAAGAACTAAAGGTAGGTTACAGGAAGAGGCCAGGTGGATCAGGCTGATAGCCTTGGTGGTGTTATCCCTGGCCTCCTGACGAGGGACAAAACCAACCTGATGGATGATGTCAGGTAGAAGGTGCTGCATCCTGTTAGCTAAAATATTAGCAAATAATTTTAAATCAATGTTTGGTCCTCTCCCTCCTTAGTGATAAGCGATATATGTGCATCAAGGGATTATTTGGATAAAGGTGTGGTGGCTGAGACAGCGTTCAATGCTTGCAGGAGAACAGGTAGCAGGGATGGCTGAATGGCTTTGTAAATTGTGGCCATGAAGCCAGCAGGACCTGGGATTTTCCCCGATAGTGCAGACTTCATTACTTCCTCCAATTCCAGGAGGGTAAAAGGAGCGTTTAGTGCCTCCCTGTTCTCCTGCGAGAGTTGGGGGTATTGACACTTTTGTAGATACTTGGCGATGAGGGTCTTCCGATGGAGTGGATCATGGTTAGGTAGCTGTGATTCCAGGTTATATAATCTGGAACAGTAGTGGTGGAAGGTTTTTGCAATGTCTTTGTCTATATGGTCTGTTATGTGAGGGATAAATGTGAGGGAGCGCTGTGATCTGAGGGCCCTAGCAAGCAATTTCACGGGCCTACTACCCCACTGGAAAAAACTATTCCTACATTTGCGGTAAGCTAGGGTTATCCTTTCATCTAAAAGTTTGTTAAGAGCTAGTCTAGTCTGTGTCAGTTCCCGGGGGATAGTGGGGGAGATGGTGTGCTTTTCTCACGTTTCTAAGTCTGTGATTTTGGCGAGGAGCTGGCGGTTCTGGGTTTCCCTTTGTTTTTTAAGCTAAGAGCCCAGCTGATTGCAATGTCGACACATTTGAGTGCTTCCCAAACTATTATGGGGGACGTGTCTCCTGTGCAATAACGAGTCAGGTAATCCTTGAGCGTCTCCTCCACCTGGGCCCTACAGTGTGGGTCTTGTAAGAGGTGCTTATTGAAGTGACATTATCTAGGGAGTGAGTCAGGGAGGGTCACCCCCTAGATAGAGTGGGGAATGATCAGACCACGTCATCGGTTGAATGGTAGCATCGCTAAGGGTGTGGAGGTGGTCATGTCCTAATACAATGTAGTCTATTCTTGTGTAAGAGTCGAATGTGTGGGAATAGTATGTGAAGTCTTTATCGTCAGCATGGAGTAACCTCCATTTAGATATCCCCCTAGAATAGTAATACCCTCTCTTTCAGATTCAGTCTGGTCTAGAATTTTTGTCATGAAGGGTAGTTGGTCTGTGTTGGGTGCATAGACATTAATGAGAGTGAAGGAGTGGTTGTGAAACTTGCCCTTAATGAGGATACCCCTACCCATTTCGAGTTTCACTACCTTAGTATCCATGGAAAGGATTCACAGATTCGTATTTACTACTTGTGCGTATATACGCACCCATAGCAAGGCAACACCCATAACACTCCCCTCGGACGGACAGGATTTCAGGGACTACCAGCTCCATAGGGCAATAAATCGCTGTGAGATGAAGATAGCGACCCCTTTTGATTTGCTATCAGGGTTGTGATTAAAGAATATTTGGGGGTAATATTTATTATTGATGGAGGGGGCCATGTTTGCCCTGAAGTGGGTTTCCTTAATGCCACATCCACCCTTCCTGCCTGTAGGGTCTGGAACAACTTGGAGCGTTGCTCTGGGGTATTGAGGCCTCTCACATTTGGAGACATGAGTATAAACTTATCTGAGGGTGCAGATAACAAAGGGGTGGACTCTTGTGACACCGGTGAAGCTTCTTGGTCTCCTCCTACTGCTGGGGGTGTGCCGTGGCTCTCCTGGGTTTAAAAAATTGAGGGGGAAAGGGGGAAAAGAAGAGGGAAGAAAGGCATAAAAGTACTAATAAAACATATAGCAACATAGGGTGATTGACAACAGTGGTTTGAGATGTTGGCCTATATGAGGCCCGAGAATGAGGTTCTGCATCAAAGGACATGGTGGTTGACTTAGGCACCATGTGCAGGGGTGTAAAAGTGGGTTTAGTATCAGGGGTACCAGCTTCGTAAAATTAGTTACTAACACATAATAACTAAAACTTATGACCAACTAGTCAGCTAACAGGACAACGCGTGGAGTGCAACAATCAATATACATACTAAACACTTAGATTCGGCCTAACATGGGATCACTAGGAACAGGCAAGAATTAGGCACTCAGGGTCAGTATGTAGCCCACTGGTGAGGGATGTGAATTAGAGACAGAGCTTACAGTTCGTTGAATGATCTGGGACATCTCAGAATGGGTCGCAGTGGGTATGAAACTCAGTAGCCAGAGAAATTTGTAGGCTGAGGCTGAGTTATTAGGTGTTTGGTGGTCACTTAGCTTGGACCAGCATCGTCATTGTGGGTTGCTGGCTCTACGCTTTTGGCGTTTTTGTTGGTGTCACGGTTCTTGTCTCAGCAGGGGAATTCTGGGAAGTGGACCAGGGGCTTTCCCCCAGCCAGGAAGAGATATCCTCAGTAGTCCAAAATCATCACAAAAGGAGATCAGACCTTTAGGGTCATGGAGCACCGCATTTTGAGAGCTTAGGGTTGAATGCAAATGCTGAACAACCAGAAGGTGGTGCTCCTGTACAGACTAATGCCCTAGAAGCTCAGTGGCTGTGAAATATATTACTGATGGAGGGCACAGACTTGGGAACTTCAGCCCATGGGGGCAATTCAACAGAGCTATAGGCAAAGTTCTGCCAGGGAAAATGCCAGCAGGCAAAGCTTTCCATTGGGGCAAAGGTGAGATGGTACCTGTGCCTCTGTGAAGATTGAAGATGTGATGGGTGCTGTAGTTGGCTCTGACTGGTTCAGCTTTGGGTAGAGCACCTTAGGCAGCAGGCAAATAACAAAGACGCTGGGACTCAAGGAGGGTGACTGACGCCTGCTGACTGGTGCCGCCATTCAGGCACTGCACTAAGGCCCATTGTTGGCGTGGCGAAAGCGGTGCCGACACCTTAGACCGCATGGAAGGTAAGATGGCGCCTCCTCTCCTCTGCTCGGTGGCTCTGTGGTAGTAGCCTCCGGGTCCTAGGTTCATGTGCCCTGTAGGACCCGAGGGGAAGATATCTGATGACCCCTCCCCCTCCTCAGGGAACCTCACCAAAGAAGCTCCACCGGGGGGATAGCGGAGGGCAGGGAGCCACTGAGCTCAGCAGGGCAAAGACGTGCCTGCCCTTCCTGAGGAGCACCGGGCCGCCGCATGTGTAGGCAGCGGTGGAATCGATCCAGGCTCTGGGACGTCAGGGAGGTGAACTAGGGGGATGACTGACTTTGCAGTTAATATTTAAAGAAAAAAGAAAAAGGGGTCTAATGAGAGCACTCTTGTGGTCACAAAAATAGCAGTATTTTTAAAATAATGAATGTTTTATTAATATGCATTAAAATATGAATATTACAGGGTCCATATATGTGGGCAAGGGGTAAGTAACATTGGAAGATAAGTGGCAATGATGCCAGCGAAATATAGGAATAAAAAATAAATAAATTATAGTGTTTACACAAGACAGAATAGTGATATAAAAACAACAACATGAGGAGACTGTCAATATGTTGATAGTATAGATCAGCTTAATCCATAGATCCTGAATAGATTTATAATAAATTGTGATATTATAAGTACTCCAACACAAAGTTAGTTAAGTAAGGACAGAGATGTAGAGTATATAAGCAATAAACTATTAAGGCAAAGGGCTACAAATGAATATTCATTGCAAGTGTTTCAATTAGTTTATACATATATGGACCCTGTAATATTCATATTTTAATGCATATTAATAAAACATTCATTATTTTTAATATACTGCTATTTTTGTGGACCACAAGAGTGCTCTCATTAGACCCCTTTTTCTTTAAATATTGACTGTTTGAGGGGCAGGGTAGCACCGAAGGATTGGCCTATATGATAGGTGGGACCAATAAGGACACGTGTCCCCTTTTTCCAATGTCATATAACCTTCTTTAGGTCCTTTTGATTTTAGTGTCCTATTTCTTTGTGGGATAGGGGTGGTAACAGGTTAACATTTAATACTATGCTGGTGTATGTTCTGTAAGTTGACTTTGCAGTTAGTTAGGGAGTCTTGTCCAAAAAATATGGGTTTTAGTGGGGAAGCTGGGGAGCTCTCACAGGGCACGTCTACTCACTTCAACGTCCAAACCATGCCCTTTGGGATTGGTTAGACCCTAGACTGTAGCTTTCAAATATATGATACATTAATGTATATTGTTCATTTTTGTTTAAACAATAAAAAGATGTAAATTATTATATTAATTTATTGAGGCTTATGACAATTGAGCACATACACTTTAGTAGCCATCATTGCTTTTATTCTAAATCTTAAATTGAATTAATTAATACACAAAGATTAAAGTCACAAAGTATTTTCCAATGATCTAATAATAAAACATAATGTGCATTCAAAACAGTAAACGTGATTTAAGATGCCATGTGTAAAAAATCTTTCTACCCTTCCTTTGGACAAGGATGCTTCCAACCAGTACATTTGAAAGTGAAAGAACAGCTGAAATAATGTTAAAGGAGGAGAGGTTGGCCCATTCCATACCTGGAGAATTTTTTTTTTGCTGCTAGGCTTACAGTGAGTAAGTAACTTTCTATTGTTCAGATTCTTATAGTGATTAGAAATAACTTTATGAGAGGGTTGTGTTTGAGACAATAATGAGTCTAATCTTTTATGCCAGTTTAACTCGGATAAGTGTTGGATTACTGTTGAGATATAGTGTTGGGCTTGAAAAAATCAAATCACTTCACTTCACTTCAAGGGGCATTTTTTTGTTTATTTAACAGAGCCGAGATGGAGAAAAGACCCCGCTCCTGCCATAACTTAAAGGGGTACGTTTCTTTCACCTGCTGGAATTCTGGGTTTCCCAGGACCATTTGGTTTAGAGAGGAGTGTGAATTTAAATTAAGCTGATGCCGCAAAATGTGCCATACCCTGAGTGTCGACCATAATAAAGGGTTATCCCTTAGAGATTGGTCCAATTCTTGATCATGCAAGTGAAGAAAGGACACCAAATTTAAATTAGTCAGAAAACTACCTTCCAGTACAGTGTCCATGTATATTGCAGCGTTGGACAGCTTGTCTCTTAGTAACGTTGCTTAAGTCAGGGAAATTAATTCCTCCATTAGTTTTCGACTGTTGGAACTTTAGAAGACTAATACATGGCCTCCCACCCTACCAGATAAAATTCCTGAAAATACAATTTAACTTTTTGACGTGTGTGAGGAGTATCAATAAGAACTGTAATATATACAATATACAAGGCACTGACATCATTTTAAGTAAATTAGCCCGGCCCAAATAAGATAGCTGAAGACACCCCCATCCCCAAGGCTTCTTTCCAACTCACTGATAGTTTTGGAGATACTGGACCTGATTCAGAAATTGAAAATAAGATAGGAAAGTTACTTGTGGGCTAAACCATGTTGCTTTCAAGGGAGTCATATTTCTTCTGCTGTAAACAATATTAGAGTTGGGAGGTGGCGTTTCCCAGCCCAAGTCTAAATAACAGTGTCAGTATCTGTGTGCAGTAAACAATTGAAAGATACATCCCTACATGCAAAGTATGCAATTAACTTGACTCCCCCTGAAATCAACATGGTTTTGCCCAGGTGTAACTTTCCTCTCTAAATTTCAAGCTCCTTCTTAAGTCTGAATCAGATCCATTGGCTGTATATAAAGTGAGGCAAGGTTTTTAGTAATCTGAACGCCCAAATAGGTAATCTGCCTCCTTGCCCATTGGAAAGGTACAAAATGACTCCAGGAAGGATGGGTGACCTTTGGGGTAAGGCATAGGGCAACCAACTTGTCCAAATTGACCTGCAGCCCAGTTATGTCACCATATTTCTCTAGTTTGATCAAAAGCAGGGGAAGGAATTCAGCAGGGTTTTGCAATATATAGAAGGAGGTCGTCAGCAAAAGCAGTAATCTTCACCACCGTAGACGCTGGGCCAGATTTACTAAGCTGCGGGTTTGGAAAAGTGGAGATGTTGCCCATAGCAACCAATCTAATTTTAGCTGACATTCTCTAGTTTGTAAAAAGAATGTGAGAACTAGAATCTGATTGGTTGCTATAAGCGACCTCTCCACTTTTCCAAACCCCCATCTTAGTAAATCTGGCCCCCTATGTGAATTCAATACCTAAATTCCTAACAGCACTGTGATAATCAAAATGTGATGATGTCACTTTTAATCCAAACATCAAACGCAGTGTAGAACAGCCACACCACAGTGCAATCACAGGGGTAAATAGACCAATCCTCTGTCAACAGAGCCGAGTCATCACTTTAAATTGCATTCATGTAAATGACAACATAGCCAATGGACCAGGGAAAAGCAGGCAGCCTCAATCACATTAAATGTCTATATAAAGTCCTGTTAATCCATATAAGCATATAAATGTGCATTTTACACAAGTCCAGAGTGACAGAAGAATCACAGGTCTCAGCTCCCGACAGCTGTTTCCTCAGAGGGTCCAGTGAAATCGTAGACTGCACCGAAGGGCTAAAGAAAGAAGGGTTAAATACTGCCACCATCCAATCAGAGGCTGGAGGAGTGGACCACACAACTCATCTCCAGCCTGCCACACAGAGACAGTCAGCTGGACATTGGTAGGCACTAAACAAAACATAGATTGAGTAAACCAAAACATAGCTTGAAATGTACGGTGGCATATATAAAGTGAAACCATGGCTAACTAAGAGGATAAATATAAAAAAGGGGTGACTGGCAGGTTGGTGGGGACAATAAAAAGTAGTAATACTTTGCCAGAAAAAAAAAACTAACTCATAATAAGCAAGACATACAGCGGTAATGCTTTAAATAGAGGCACACAGTGGCTCCTCTAATAATGTGGGTGCCTGGCAAATCAGAGACCCAAACAGTGTCACTAACCAGATGCATATCACAGGGGGCTAAACCCAAAGGCCAATACTGTTGATGGAATCAGCAAATCACCTGAATGAAGCATAAAGCCCCAAAGTATCAAACCAAGTCTAACCTAAAAAAAAAGTCACTAAAAGCAACCTATAAAGAAAATATCACAACAGGGTTGTAGGTAAGTAGGAAACAAATAAAAAATAGAATAAAATCCCAACAACATACTAATAAATAATTTTCAATTCCCCATAGTACCAAACCAGAAATAGCCATAAGAGATACATAAAAGAAACCAACTAAAAAAGTATCAGTAAAGTAACAGAAATTTAAATACAAGGGAAGCAAATGGAAAACAAAAAATAATAAAAAACATTTTAAAAAATTGGAAAAAACTAAACAACAGAAAAAAATCCCAACAACATTTTAATAAATAGCATGCTAGGCTGAGTGGAGGCCATAGAGAAAAATGATAACAGACAAGAGAAAGCACAAAATGCAGAAAAAAACATGAACAAAGAACAAAAGAAAAAATAAACAAATAAACCAGTATCAAGTGTTTCATAAACAGAAAGCTAAATTCAACTCTTCGTTGAGGCCATGTGGGGCCAAAGTCCTAAAAAGATAAGTAAGTCTTGTGTCTTTTTTCCACAAAATATTGTCTCGATCTCCTCCGCTCCTAAGCGGTCACACATGGGCAATCGGCATACATTGTAAATCACCCAAAGAATGTTTGTAATGAATTAAATGTCTAGTGCATGGCGGAGTCTTACTATCAATAACTGTCTGGGCTTTCTTGATTGAAAATAGATGGAGAGCCATCCTTTCCTTGAACATTATATGTTGTATTTTAAATTGTAAACAAAAGTAGGGTGATTAAAGATATTGCCAAGCATAAGACACCCAGTCGTAATGAAAGCCAGGTCGATAAAGGTTTAACTATAATATCGTTCTTGACCAGTCTATCCTTTAAGCTGTGACTTCTTTTAAAACTCATCAAGGGTAGTGTCTGAAGAGCTTTCCTAATTCTGGGATCTGAGGATATGATATGGTAATGCTGGTAAATAGCATCCTTCAGTGTTTTGGAGATGGTGGAAAAGGTGATGGAAAAGACAATTTTATTCTCAGTGATTCATTGAGTGGCACATTCCAACAGCTTACTTCTGTCTAAGACAAGGCATCTATTAATAGTATCATTGACTTCCCACCTTTTGTAATCTCTATCTATGAATCATTCCCTCATCGTTTGTAAAGTGGTTTTAAGCATGGCAGAATTGGAGGTAACACGGACCACCCGAGAGAAGGGAAGACCCACTTCAACAGTTTAGGATGGAAGCTTTCAGCCCTGAGAAGAGTATTTATAATAGTTGCCTTCTTGAACATGTTCTTTTTCTTCATTATGCGCTCTTTCTTGCCTTTGGCCTCCACTCAGCCTAACTTGCTATTTATTAGTATGTTGTTGGTTTTTTTTTTCTGTTGTGATACTATCTATAGTTGGTTTCTTTTATGTATCTACAGTCCTATGGCTATTCCTGGTTTGGTACTTTGGGGCATTGTGTATTATTTATTAGTATGTTGTTGGGATTTTATTCTGTTTTTTATTTGCCTTCTACTTACACAGTCCCATTGTGATATTTTCTTTATAGGTTGCTTTTAGTGACTTTTTTTGGTTAGAGTTGGTTTGATTCTTTGGGGCTTTATGCTTCATTCCCTTTATTGCTGATTCCATCACCAGTATTGGTCTTTGGGTCTGGCCAACTGTGATATGTGCCTGGTTAATGATATCATTTGAGTCTCCAATTTGCCAGGTACCCACTTTATTAGAGGAGTCACTGTATGCCTCTGTTTAAAGCATTACCTCTGTGTGCCTCGCTTAGTATGATGTCTGGGTTTTTTTTTCCCGGCAATGTATTACTACTTTTATTATCTCCACCAACCTGCTAGTCGCCCCTTTTTTTATATTCACCCTCTTAGATAGCAACAATTTGTCACTTTGTATATGCCGCCATGCGTTTCAATCTATGTTTTGTTTACATGTGCCGCCATACACCGTACTTTGACTTTATTTACGTATGATTTTGTTTTTTAATGAATGAAGCTGCAAGCCGAGCGAGCCTGGCAGCTTCGTCAATAAAATTTACTAATACTTACCCTCCTGCGAGGTCCCACAATAATCTCGGTGTGCATCGCTTGAACACTTCATTCATACTTTGTATGAATGAAGTTCTGCGCATGAGCAGAGACTCCATTGCGGGACCTTAAAAATTTGTATGAAAAACATTGCGCATGCACGCAGTGTCTTCATATCGGGACTCTGAAATCTTCACAGTCGATCGCGTCTCCCGGACAGGTAAGTTTTGCTTTTTTGTTTATTTTTTTATAAAATTTTTTTCTTATTTTTATAAAAAAAATTGACATTTACACATATAGGTTTATCCCAGTTGTCCCCCCATACATGCCCCCCTTTTCTTCCCCCTAATAACAGCTACTAGGGGGAGGAAAAGAGGGGAATATGCTGGGATAACTGCCGGGAGCAGAGTGTAAAACTCTTCTCCCAAGCCTTGTAAATATTACGAACCGCCGGCCCGATCTGAAAAGAATGGGCTGGCGGAGAGCCCCGATAATTACATAAATCGCCATGGAAACTGCTGTTTTCTATGGGGATCCATTGTATGTAAATATGAAAAACTTAATTTTCATATGCTAATGCACATTTTCACATGAAAATGGGCATTATCGCATGAAAATGAAGTTTGTAAATAGAACCTTATGTGTGGTCGATACTAGGGAAGCTTTTGCTCTTAGCGCCTAGCAATGTCCAGCTGATTGTCTATGCGTGACAGGCTGGAGATGAGTTGTGTGGGCCACGCCTCCAGCTTCTGATTGGCAGATGGCAGTATTTATCCCTTCTTTCTTTAGCCCTTCAATGCAGCCTTCTATTTCACTGGACCCACTGAGGACAACGCTTTTGCGCTGAAACAGCTGTTGGGACCGGAGACCTGTGATTCTTCCATCACTCTGGACTTTTGTAAGATGCACATTTCTATGCTTATATGGAATAACAGGACTTTATATAAAATTTTACTGTGATTGAGGCTACCTGCTTTTCCCTGGTCCATTTGCTATATTGTCATTAACATGAATGCAATTTAAAGTGATGACTTGGCTCTGTTGACAGAGGATTGGTCTATTTACCCCTGTGATTACACTATGGTGTGCTTGTTCTATACTTCATTTAATGTTTGGATTAAAAGTGACATCATTACATTTTGATTATTACAGTGCTGACTCTGATTATTTATATCCTGTTTTGACTCTGTAATTATCTAGCTGCACTGCTTGAAATTTTTGTTGAAATGAGTGCGGATCCCTTAGTGGGTATTTTGCGAGATATATATTTAACAGATAGAACAGTAGAGTTTGTTACTGGTTTATGGCAGTGTGCTGGGGCTATTTTTCCCTTTGTTTCTGTGGCAAGCAGATTAACCCCTGCCTTTCGCGCACCTGTTTAACATTTACCTATTTCTAAGATCCTAAATATACGCTCCTAAGTGCCGTGGAAATCGTATCTCTGAATCAGGCCCATAGTACACAACCTGTTATGAAAAAAGAACAGGTCAAGGTGCTCCGTCAAATAAGGTAAATAGAAAAAAAGTAACCAAGAGCCCTTGGTTATGACAGGCACTCTCATTAAAGTTTCAAAAGAGCGGGTGCAAATGGCAAAAGTAAAGATATATAGAGGTCTGTGTATATACACACAAACGCCAGCATTCCTATTCAAAATCAGCAAAAGTCTTTCAAAGCAATAACAATTTATTAAATCCAGCAAAAAGCAGTAGGCACAAGTCAATAGTAAAATTAAATGGCTGTGTCATACAATGGTATCCGGAACAAAAAGAGAGTAGATAAGTGCAGTGCAGAATTCAAAATCATAAATGTCCAAACAAAGTTCATAGAATGCAAAGTACACATAGGTATTAATAATAGAAGTCCACTGTAAGCCGGAAGAGACACAGTCATATCATTCAATGGTGGTCAGAGGTGCATTAGAGCTCACCGACCAACAGCTGTTTCGGGGTCAGAAGCCACTCCTTCATCAGGGTGGGAAGCATGAACAGAGATGCAGTCGTGCCGTGTGCTGGAGAGATAGCATGTAAAGGGTAAGGACACACATATATATACATCCATAGATATTCAAGCCAAACCGTCCCCCACGTGTGTCAAGTCGGCGTCCAGATGCCGTCATAGCCGTGCCAACCATAACTGGGTCCGCCCCATCGATCCCGTGGCACGGCCGCGTCATAATTTTTATTGCTTTGAAAGACTTTTGCTGATTTTGAATAGGAGTGCTGGCGTTTGTGTGTATATACACAGACCTCTATATATCTTTACTTTTGTCATTTGCACCCGCTCTTTTGAAACTTTAATGAGAGTGCCTGTCATAACCAAGGGCTCTTGGTTACTTTTTTTCTATTTACCTTATTTGACGGAGCACCTTGACCTGTTCTTTTTTCATAACAGGTTGTGTACTATGGGCCTGATTCAGAGATACGATTTCCACGGCACTTAGGAGCGTATATTTAGGATCTTAGAAAATTTGCAAAACTGCGCATGCGCAGTAATAGTGCAACACCATGTACGTAGCGGTTAGGAGCGTAAATTCGCTAAGATCGTAAGTTTGAATCGATCGCAAGCACTTAAGATCTTAAGTGCTGCGATTCTTTAAGATCTTAAGGATTTGCATGGAAATGAGCGGGGGGAGGCAGGGAAATGAGGGAAAGTGGGCGCGGGCTGACACTTGGGATCTTAAATATACGCTACTACGTCACTTAAGATCTCAACTGCCAGCGCAGAGTTAGGGCTAGTCAATGGTGGTCTAAGTTTAAGATCCACCGCTGTTTGCAAGGGGAGTGACTCTTTATGCAGTGGGCTGGAACCTGCTAAGATCTTAACCTTAGATGCGTATATTTGCGATCTTTTCACAATCGCATCTCTGAATCAGCCCCCATATGACTAAGTCTTTAGTACTTTTTGTATACTCTTTTTTGATCATTTGATTATGTCTGAAGAATCCAATTTATCTCTTACCAGCATTAAGCTGTTCACTATGGATGAGATAGCACGTATTGTGGTTAATGACACAGACCTATTGGCTTTTGATGTGGATTCTCCACTTGAGTTATATCAGGATCTTACTAAACTTCACAAATGTTCAATTGAACTCAAGCTTCACTCCCTGACTCTTTCTCAATATTATAAAGATAACCTAATACCACGTGGCTTCAGAATTACCAACCAGCCTACATTGGGCAGACAAGATAAAATCTTCTGTCAACAATGGTGCCACCTGCTGAATAAATGTTTGCTGGACCTAATGGTCCTTGCCATTGACCGAGTAAAGTCGAGAGGGAACATATCCTTAAAGAGATTAAGGACCTTGAAACTAAAGCTACACCTGCTTTCAATATTGAGACAGGCATGGACTGGATTTCTAAACTGCAAACCACCATTAGACAATTTGAATTAGACCTAATTGCCTTTAAAAAAATCTAAATGCAAAGTTGTGCGGGAGGACTACAAGGAGAATAGGGTTTACCCTTGGCTCTCTAATACCTCATATTTTTTCAAAAATTCCCTCGCAGACGTGGTAAGTCTGCTAATAGGGTCTATACGGACTTGGATTCTAACAGCTCGGCCAGTGAATCTGAGGGTGGGCGTAGACAAAACCAAATAAAAATAATTTTCGGGAGGAAATTGGCACATGAAGCCACAAAAAAGGCCAACTAGGAGAGGTGGCCGTAAACACCAGGGGGTGGCGGCGCAAGCTCCCAAGTGAACCCTCCCAAGAAATAGTGGTCTATAATTTGTCCACCCATCCACTTTTACCTCCAGAGATGAGTGTCTTGAGCAAGGGGCTCAATTTTGTGAAGACCAACTATGTGGATCCCTTTGATATTGAAGTAGACCTTTATAGATTCCAGAGGATATTAAAACTCAAGGACTTTATCTGTGATCAAGTTAATGTGGAAGCTTCCATTTAGGGTGAAGTCTAGGTTTGAACCTCTCAACATCAATCCCACGATTGAGACTTTTATACGTTTGGTTAAACGGAACACTTTGAAACAACTTGAATGTTTACGGCACCGGCAGTCTAATCTCATTGCTGCTGAAAGAGTGGCAGTTAAATCTCTTAGTGACAATAAAGATATTTGTGTGTTGCCTGCTGACAAAGGGGGTGCAGTGGTTGTGCTCAGTAGGGAGTATTATGTTTCTGAGATTTTGCAACAGTTGTCTGACACTACCTCCTATAAACAACTTACATATGACCCAACCTCCGTTTTAAAAAAAAAACAAATTGATTTTTACATTGTGGAAGCAGCCTCTACTGGTAAGATAATGGAGGATATATCCAGATTTTTGAGGCAGGATCACCCTATGATTTATGGATTTCCCAAGATCCATAAATTCTTGGAGAAACCCCCTGGGAGACCTATTATCTCTTCCAGGGGGTCTTTATGTCAACCCTTGTCCCAACTAGTTGATTTCTATCTACAACCCCATGTCTCTAAGATCAGCAGCTACATTAAGGATACCACTCATTTCCTGAAAAAGCTTAGGGAAGTTAATTATCTGGTGGGTAAGGTATTGCTGGTCACGCTGGATGTGTCCAGCTTATATACCAACATACCGCATGACCTTGGTCTTAAAGCTGTTCAGTCAGCTTTATCCACTGGTGATCCGGAAGGGCCTCCTGGGGACTTTATTCTGAGACTAGTTGAATTCCT
>WWET01006905.1:9876-34793 GCA_011038615.1 Limnodynastes dumerilii | reverse complement strand
AAAATGTGTAGTGAGTGGATGTTTGTTCAAAAGATGGTCCAGTGTCCATACAGGAACAGATGAGGCAACCAGTACACCTGTAACAACCAGGGGTCTAGATAAAAAAGACTGAGACGCAGAAGGTGTCCTGCTTCTGATGTCATATTTGCACAGATGGTCCCTCAGATTATGACCCCTTGTGTGACCCATCAATAGGGATGACGATTGTAGCATAGATAGTGCTGGGTCCGTGGTGATCACTGGCCAAAGGGATCTAGCAGCATGTTTGCAAAAAAAGCTTAAGTGATTGTAACGTGTGATCCAAGGGATTCTCTTGTCCAGTTGCTTTTTCAGTTTGGAAATAAGCAGTGATTCTCTAGCTATAAGATCCAGTCTTGATTTGGCTGCTTTAAGACAAGAGTTACTGTACCCCCGCTGTTTAAAGTTGTTGATAACTTGCGACATCTGTTGCTCTGCCACTTCAGGGTCACTATTGATCCGCTTAGCTCTAATCAGTTGGGAGAATGGGAGTGCTTGAATGAGAGAAGGTGGGTGGTGGCTCTTGGCATAGAGCAGAGTGTTTTTATCTGTAGGTTTCCGGAACATAGTTGTGGTGAGGAGACTATCTTTCTTAATCACTTTTACGTCCAGAAAGTGAATTTCACTGGTACTGATAGTGTAGGTGAATTTGATGGTTGACTCCAAGGAGTTGATAGAAGACATCATGACCTCAAATTCTTCGCCAGTGCCAGTCCAAATGGCGAAAATGTCATCAATGTACCGCAAAAATAATAGAAATTTGCCACAGTATAAGGGATTCTCCAGAAACAGTTTCTTTTCAACATGTAACATAAAGGCATTTGCGTAGGGCCAGGCCACATTGGACCCCATCGCACAGCCTTGTTGCTGTAGATAGATCCCACCATCGAACATGAAGAAGTTACATGTAAGTACTCAGGAGGTGTGCGTCCGTCTGGACCACATTGGTCCTCCTCGCACATCCTTGTTGCTGTAGATAGATTCCACCATCGAACATGAAGAAGTTACATGTAAGTACCATCCTCAGGAGGTCAAGGAAGAGAGAGATGGGTGGACCCAGATATTGAGGGCTGGATCTTAATAAAGTTTCAGTAGCTAACACACCAGCATCATGGGGGATGCTAGTGTAAAGGCTCACAACATCAATCGTGCAGAGCCAATAAGCAGGTGGTAAATCTGTCAAAGAATTAATGATATTCAGAAATTGGGTGGTATCTTTCAGAAAAGTACTCTGGGCTTGTATGATGGGTTGCAGAAAGGTATCAAGGTACCGGGTAATAGGCTGGAACAATGAGCCTCTGGCAGAGATAATAGGTCTACCAGGTGGTTGCTGGAGGTTCTTATGCACCTTTGGAAGTGTATACAGAATGGGCATGACTGGATGCGTCACAGTCAGTGCCTCCATGGTTTTCAGTAATGTGGCCCTCCAAAGTGGCTGTTTTAAGGATATCGTGGAGTTGTTGCTTAATCCGGCTCTACACAGGGACGTCCCATTCAGACCATAGTAAAACCCTAGCATTCGGGGCTTGTGCTCTGAAGGGCGTGTTGAGGGAGGGAAGGGGTGGAGACAAGTAGTTAATGTACTTGGTCCGAACGCAAACATAACAAAGGATACTCTGCGTTGGAAAATCTGCACCTACTGCAGGTCATAATACCTTAAACAGATATGGAATTGTTGCTAGTATATTGTGTGGTGGTTGTTGTTGTTGATTTAAAAACATTTAAAAAAAATTATAATTTGTTAATATTTTCCTATTTTCCTGTAAATTCTTTTTTCCATAGCTTTAAAGTCTCCATTATATTTATAACAGTTTGTAATCCTTTCAGACACATTATAGAACTTAACACTAGCAAAAATTATTTGAACACATAGCAGCAGAGAACTTGCTGCTTATTGCCCATACACCACATACAGCTATTTATTTCACATCCAGCCTACTAAACCAGCCACCATTATAGCACGCGAGTAGGCTAAGCAGGATGCACTACCTTTTACGCTCAGACCTAAATCGGGGCCATTGTTTCTACATCTGTCTGCATCCTAGGGTTGTTTTCTAGTGTTAATTCAGTTTATTTTAATTAATAAAGTAAAAAGCTAGAAGTTTCTTAAGTAAAGATTGGTCGGGAAAAGTGGAAAATCAATCCTTAACTCTTCAAGACTGTAGTACTACTGCAATATTAAGTAAATTATACAGAAGATTTAATGTAATTAAGAATAATTCAGATTTTTTTAAGGGGGTTAAAGTGCTTTATGATGCTCCCAATGGTAGACCCCCCTTGGCTTGGAGACCCCTCTGTATATACAGTTGTTATGGCAATTGGGAAAGCTTTTTGAAGACTATCCCATTTAAATATAATCCATACTGAAATGATTACTTTCTTCATGTTGGTTATTATACTACAGTAATATGGAATGTGTGGTCAGTCACTGGCAAGACTTCAAATACAGATGTCTTCTGAGGTCCAACGCTCAAGCAAAGTCCTTTTAACAGCAACGATTAAAGGGGTAACCAAACGCAAGTTGATTGGAGAGATCTCACGACCGTCCTGGATCCTTAGCTCATTATTGGTTTCGGGGTCTTCTATTGTTCTTACTTCAGAGGTTCATAAGCATAACTGTGGACACATACATTTCACATCAAAACTTATTAATGCCTATAACTTGAGATCGCTTTATGCGATCTTTTAGCAGGAAATATCATCTCTAGTACAACATCGTTTTCTACACTACAAGTCTAAACACCATATAATTAAGACAATCATTCGACGATCGGTGGCAATTAGCTGAATGAACCATCTGCGAATATAAAACACAGTTTTAATAAATAGGAACGCATATAGACATTAAACATGAACAAGTTCTGTATGAAAATATGTATGTCAGTATGTTTATTAAAGTGTAAAATCGAATGCCAGCGAAAGTATGCAGGCACACGCGCATAATTGCGTAAATCTTTACATTTTCCCGCACTTTTTCTCGGTTCTTTGTTCTCATTTCTTACAAAGATTAATTTTTATTTTAGGATTAATGGCGATGATTTTAACTTGGTTTCAACACACCTACCAAAACCACAGTCACTTCTCTTGCTAATCCATGCCCACGGAGACTTCCGCCTCCATAGACCAGCTGTAACTTTCCGTGGCCTTTTCCGAGCGTATGTGTCCTCCGTCCATGCGTATCTTTATAATCGCGCCATCATTTAAATGCCTCCCCCAGCCCATTTTTATGTAAATTCCTCCGTGCGTATTTTTCCGTGGGAGATCCGTGCGTATTTACCCACATCCGATTCACTAGTCCATCCGTGAGGCATTTCCACACATATAGTCTACGGGAACAGCGTATAAAAAGTTACTTTGCATGCGCAGCTGAAACGTACTTAAAAATACGCACAGAAAACGGAGAAAAAACGGATCTCTAAATGCGGTTCAGTATAAGGCCATAATGTCAGTGCAATAGCACCTGCACACAGAAGTTGAAAATAGTGACCTAATAATTTAGCTGCTCTAGAGATGGATTTATACAATTTAGTTTCCCACCTTGAAGAAATGGGTAACATTTTATTGTATAAAGTGACAATAATTGTTCTATTATGACATATAATAGAATAAAACATTTTTATGCTGGCTTTTATAAGGCAGATCCTCGGGCACAAAAATATTTGCTTCCACTTCCATTAATCTATAGTAATCAGTATTTTGCTGTAGGCTGTAACATTCGCCAGACATTCGCTACAATTGGATTTGTTTTTTTGTCAATGAAATAAGCTGTTAACAATATTGTTTTGTTCGGCAATGTTTATTCACATGAGAATTAATCATTTCACTGTGGTCTCCTCTCACCTACTGAGCTGATCTTGAAATATCCTTGGGAGTCTGCTATGCTACAGGGCCACAGCCTGAGAAAATAATATAATGACACGAATGTAATGCTGAGCACACAGATAAAGATTTCTGCAGGATTTATGCTGCCCATGTTACTAAATTCATAACATCCAGCATGCAGTATTCAAAACCACCATGGACAAAGTCCAATATTACTGATCGCGTGATGCTGAATAGTAGAAAGTTATTGGGAGGATGGATTGATTTCTTCTGACATCTAAATTAGCAAATAGTACATTCAATGATTTAGCTAGCAAATGTATACGTTTTCCTGGATTTATGCTGACAGTATTTTCAAGGTGGAAATGCCTTCAAAACCTGACACCCATAATTTGGTATAGCTTCAAAACAGCAACTAAAACAACTATAATCTGGAGATCAAGCCAACCTCCTACTAAACAGTGTTGTGTTTTACAGCATTTGGAAGCAGTGGTAAAGTCACAATAATATAATCATAATTTCTATTAAACCATATTATAAAGCTCCATCTCAGTGTGTAATAGTGTCTTTGTACTGTAGCAGGGTACTCTGGTCTTGAATTCCCCTGCAGCATTCCTTCTTCTCCTCCATTCTAGCTGATTACCTTGATGCTGGGATTCCCTAGCTGAGTATTTTGCTGTGTCTGTACAGCAGCCAATGGGGATATGTCTCTCCCCTTAAATAGCTGTCACCTGATAGCCTCCTTGCCGGTCATAGCTCCTAGCTTCTAGCGTTCCTATCCGTGCTCCTGTAGTATCTGTGTTTTGTGTTGCAATCTGCACTACTCTGATTACCTCCACCTGTCAGTTTGTTTAGTCTGTTTTTACTTTTGTTCCTCTGTATACTTTGCTTTTGGTACTAACCTCCTGCACCATTCTGTTTATGACAGTCTGCCTGTATTCATACCTTGCTCACTCATCTGCATGCCAGCTTGCCTGGTCAATACAGTGCTGTCTCTGTACATACCTTGCACTCCTCTATGTGAGTTCAGTCCCTGGGGGCCGCAACCTGCTACTGGTTTCGCATCCAAATGCATCCCCACCATCAGGGGCTGTGGTGAACGCCGGCCAGTAGTTAGATTCTGCGCCCTGGGGTTCTATCCACGTAACTTTGCGGTGGTAACTGTTGAACAACACAATAAAAATCATTTATTTAGTCTTTATATGTCACCTTGCATCATTGTTTCTCTAATGATATATTAAAAATAAAACATAGGGAATAAAGGATCTTTAACTATAACAATAAACAATGTAACAATAAATAAAAAGATAAATTAAAAATAATTGTTACAATTTCTTTATAATATCAGGGGACCGGATCCAGATTTTATAACGTTAGGCTACTTACGCTCGCATAAGGGCCTGATTTGACTGGAGGGTGCATGCGCTATCCAGATAACATTAGTAACCCTAGCTTACCTAGCATCGTACGGAACTTACTTCCATGCAATGCCATTTCCAAGGAAATAGGTTGTGAGTGGGGAGAATCATGGTAATTGTACAGTGTGGGATGGGTATCCCACACTCGTATGGATCAGCTGTCGTACAGACCGTTGATCCGCAAGTTAAAGCAAGCCTATGGCAGTAGTATGGCTGCCAAAAAGCCAGCACAAGAGAGGGGAGTGACAGGGGGAATTCACTCTCCTTTCTCTGTCAGACCTACAGACTCCCGCACATATGGAAAGCCTGCAGGATTCTGGATCCGGTCCCGAAACTGATTTTGAGTTTTACTGATTCCAAATTGTTAGCATTAATATGAAAAAACCACGCAAATAAATATATTTTCTAATTAATCCAAAAACTTAAGTCATTCTCTAGAGCAGCATGCAAATGTCATTTGTGTAGGGTTGCATAACAGTCAAGCAGTATGTAATGTTCTAAGGCTGTTTTTGCTTTCTTGATAAAAAAAGCAAGTGTCATAAATATGTAGCCCTTTAGATAAACGGGAAGGTCTGCATTGGGCTTATTTACAGGAACATACCCTTACTGTAAATGGACTACAGTAGCCCGTCCTGCCCCTTGGATCGTGGACAGTCAAATCTACCTGAATATATTCATTGGTATGTACAGAGCAAAATACTAACACTTACACAGCAAATGTAGGATTTTGAAAGGGGGGCTTCCAATACATGTGTTGTATATTACGGGTCTGGACATGGCACACTGTATAAAGTACATGTGGCGAATGATATTATAGGGGTCTAGTTATGGCAATACTATAATATAGGTAATTAATATTAGGTTTTATGAATTGCACACTGTATCCAGTATATAGTATGCCATTCCCAGACCTCTAATATATCCTATTTATATTGTAGCATGTGCCATAGCCAGACCCCTAATATATCCCATTATATTAGAGTATATGCCATTTCTACACCTCTAATATCTGTTTAGGTTCTTTTTATATGTGTAAATAATGACTGTAATCAAGCGTCATTCTGCTGTTGAGATATTTATCGAGTTTAGGTCAGCTAACTAAATGAAAACACCTTTTCTTCTTTATTTGCATTTATATATTTAATTCACTATATTCTTATTAAATATTACATTGTTTCAAATATTACATTATTTTAAATATTACATTGTTTCAACTTGGCTATTGGGTGGTTCCTTTGGGGGCGCGGGGTACACCTTTTGTCTTTTGCAAGTTTTCTCCTCCCTTAGAGGAGTCAGGAAGGCTTCTTTATTACCCTTAGGGCCTCATTTACTAAGGCCCTAAGGGTAGTTCACCAGCGATTTTGAAATCTCCGGATGGGTGAGGATCCCTGCTAAGAATGTCCCATTTTGATAGGGTTGTTCTCTCCCAGCCAGTTTCGAACTAGCTGGGATATCGATTGCTTATGCCTCGATGAGGCATAGCAATCAAACTATCACAAACTTTCCCCTAATTCTAACCCTAACCCTCCCCCTTCCATTACCTTGACCCTATCCCTGCATCCTGACTCTAACCCTACCTTTAACTCAGCCTGACCCAAACCCTCCCTTCTCCCTAGTTTGACCCTAATACTCCCTTCTGTATAGCCTAACTCCTAACCCTCCCTTTCTAAGAGCCTAACCTTAACCCCCATTTCCAACACTAAAAGTCCACTGAGAGGTTACTCAACTCTCTGGAGCTGTCAGCAGCAGGTCTGCACCGTGTCCTATGAAAATGAATGGGTGAGTATACTGATCGGTCCACTCACCCATTCATAAAAAAAAAAATCTAAAATGGCTCCCTGTTCAAAATAGAGACAGCCGAAAAGGAACTTTTGGCTGTCTCTATTTATGAAAGCAGGCCATCGTAGTGGAGATTGCAACCATGCCAGAATTACAAAGCAAAATCTCCTTTAAATCCCCAGAGATTTTATGTTTCTCAAAATCGCCATTGTTTAAATCGCAGCAGTGTTTTTTTACATTCTGGCTATACAAATCTCTGGATTTACTAAGGGGGGATTTAGTAAATCGCTGGAGATTTGCCTTTAAATCATCAGAGTAAATTTGGCTGGTGTGAGTGTCGATTTCTTAGAAAATCGGCACTCTCTTTGGTTGTAAAAACACCCATCATATTAAAATAAATAAAAAATGTGTTGTTACTCCGAGGATCTCGTCTCACACCTTATAAATAGGTCCCCTGTAATGACCATAGTCATTCGTCGGAGGGACCATGAAGACTATGGACGGCATCAGGACCCATCTGATGAAAATGAGATGGAATCCCGATCAGGAATATTGTTGAAATGTTTTTTATTTAAAATGTCTCAATATGTAACTGATGTTTATTTTTCCCATATTACACACAAAATGTTACATTGGGCCGGATCCAGAACTACGACCGTCTTCCATAGACGGACGTAGTTCAATAAACAGTAGCTACTGCGCATGCGTAGTAGCTATTGTACGTAATCTGCGTATCGTTTCGATACGTAGATTGCATATATGCGGTCTTTTAGACCTGTAGCTGTAGCTTAACTGTCCTCCCAAGTGTACCTTTATAAACAGTCCAAATCTCCTGTCCACAAGTCCTGTGTCACCCTACAGAGACACATAAGAAATAATTATTCATCACAATTCAGAGTTATTATTTTATTAATGTAAATGTTACTGTTATAAATTTATCAGGCCTCTAAATTAAATTAAAATAAAAGTGATGCAATTTATGTTGTAATTGTTTTTTTATTTAAATAAAGTAAGTTTTTTTTTTTTAAGGTAAGAACTGAAGGGGGGGAGGGGATGGTATCAAGCACTTGCCCTGCAGTTTTTAAAGGTTATACAGTTATGCACAGAAAATTTAAAATGTTATATGCTATGCTTCATACATATAATAAGGGAGCTTTTTAAGGGAGCAGGGCAAAAGACAGAAAAATATTAACTTTATGGGAAAAGCCAGAAACTTTATTAAATACACAGAAGTTCCACGAAAGCCAGATCCACACATAATTTTTCATATACAAACTGAATTTACACTAAAACACCTGGATTCACACAAAGAGCCAGAAACAATATTATATGTGGAAAAAAAAGTTGGAAACCACATACTCTACAGGTGAAACTCGAAAAATTTGAATATCGTTCAAAAGTTCATTTATTTCAGTAATTCAACTTAAAAGGTGAAACTAATATATTATATAGACTCGTTATATGCAAAGTGAGATATTTCAAGCCTTTATTTGTATTCATTTTTATGACTATGGCTTAGAGCTTATGAAAACCCCAAAATCTAAATCTTACAAAATTAGAATAATGTGACAAGGTTCAATATTGTAGGCTCAAAGTGTCACACTCTAATCAGCAAATTATTCCAAAACACCTGCAAAGGGTTCCTAAGCCTTTAAATGGTCTCTCAGTCTGGATCAGTAGAATTCACAATCATGGGGAAGACTGCTGACCTGACAGTTGTGCAGCATTGAGTCTGTGCAGGGACAGTGATAATCTTAAAACAACTATTAGCAATTCAAACATGTCGAAATGGCTTAAATAAATACTACATTCGAAATGCAAGAAATTATAAAAATTCGCAATTCAAATATTCGCAATAGGAACCATCTACATACAAATTGTCTCAATCGAAAGTAATCGAAAATACTTATATTTCGATTAAAAAAACAATCGAAATAAAACCCTTTCGAAAATGAACCTATTCGCAATTCAGAATTTTCGCAAAACGAGCCATTCGTAAATTAAATTTATTAATACAAACATTCGAAATACATTTAGTTTCTATAGTGGGTTGATTCGAAATATTACTGTTTCGAAATAGCAAACAAGTAGGAATTAAAAATATCAATTTGCATAAAGTATAAAATCGATCTATTCGAAATGTTAGCGATTCGAAATTCATATCTTTCGAAAACGAACGCATCGACGAAAATTCGCATTCGGCGACATTTTTTTCGAAATTCGCATTTTCGAAATTCGCATTTTCTAAGCGGGGACCCACACCCCTTTTTTAGAGGGCTGCATTTAAAAACCTTTTTTTTTTTTTCATGTAATATTTAAATTTTGAGAAATTTTGATTTTGGGGTTCTCATAAGCTGTAAGCCATACTCATCAAAATTAATACAAATAAAGGCTTGAAATATCTCTCTTTGCATGTAATGAGTCTATATAATATATTAGTTTCACCTTTTAGGTTGAATTACTGAAATAAATGAACTTTAGAACAATATTCAAATTTTTCGAGTTTCACCTGTATGTAGGGTTTCCAGCCTTTTTCATAAATTTAATATGGTTTGCAACTTTTTGTGTCTCTAGTGTATATCTGGGTATTTTTGTGGGAATTTGGTGGGCATATGGCAGTGTGTGTGTATCTAACTGTTTTTAGACTTTTTAATTTTATATTATTATTATTATTATTATTATGATTATTAATAACATTTATTTATATGGCACCACATAATATCCATTGCGTCGTACAGAGGCATTAGGAAAGCCGATAGTTACAAATACAATAATTAACAGGTACAAATTTATAAAAATAAGGAATACAAAATAAGTATAAGACAAAAATAAAATACAGTACAAAATAGCAAAACAATGTGTATGGAAAATAAAGAATTAGGATGTGTGTGTAGGAGAAGATGAATAAGGAGAGAGAGAAACAGTAGAGAGAAAAGGTGGGAATTAATGAGGGCAAGTTAGAGGGGTGAAGGCAGAAGGGAGGAGGAACAGAGGGAATATATCGCACAGAGATTTTTTATATTTTTAAATATTTTTAGAGTGTCAGCTTTAAGGGTGCAGCGTATTAACCTCTATAAGTAATTAGAACAAGAGAAAAAGGACAAACACATAAGACACTACCAATTGCATCAAGCCTAGTTATATATGCATTGGTTGTGGAGGTTTTAGAAGCACACACCTAAGAATTTGTCAGAGCCAGTTGCAATTTTAAAACCTCAAATATTTATTTCTATATTAAAAGCTTGGTGAAATATCAAGTAGACATATATATTATCACAAATGTCTATAGACAAAACTATACAAAAAAGACTTGCAGCAGATTGAGTGTATAATTGAACAAACAGTATATAGAGGGCTATAGTTACAAAATAGCACATATGAGCATATAATAGATACAATATTTAGCAACAATGATTCCAGTATGCAGCGGAGAGAAGGCAGCCACAAAGCTAACTAGCTATAGTATCCGAAGGCTTTCCCTAGTTGTGCCTAGCGTCCTCACGGGCGCGCTTCACCCTTCCGGGTCGTATCTCTCCCTCCCTTACCTGAATCTATCACACTGCTGCCAGGCCCTCTCAATGCTGCCGCAAGTCAGAAGAAGCCAGTCCCTTAGTCTCCGGTGCACATGGAGGAGACAGCGATTACCAACGCGCGTTTCACCGTCCTGTCGGCTTTCTCAAGGTGGGAGGAGGACCCTGTTCATAAGAGCTGACATGCTAAATGGGAGAAGGTGAACAAACAGTAGACACAATGATGAAGATAGGGAGTGCAGGTAAGCTTAGGTGAAGGAAGGGTAGGCTAGCCTGAAGAAGTGGGTTTTGAGAGAGCATTTGAAGGACTGGAGGGTGTTAGATTGCCTGATAGGTTGCGGTAGGTTATTCTAATGTGGAGGGGTGGCTTTCCAGCTTTTTTCATACAATTATTATGGTTTCCAGATTTTACAATGCATTTAATATGGTTTCTGGCTTTTGCGATAAATTTGATTTCCAGCTTTTTCAATACATTTAATATGTTTCTGTCCTTTACTCACGCTCCTTTTTAAGTTCAAAGTTAAGATCAAAGTTTCTGTCTGCATGGGGTAATACCATACCTTTACCTTCCAACTGACCATGTTGATAAAGATAATATACAAGGAATTGGAATGAAATTCACACTCTTTACTTTGATTAAATACTGCATGAACAATAGTGAATATATAAGGGAAATGTAGGTGGTTAGAGGGAGGTACTATCTATACCCCCTATGGTACTGGCTATGCCCACAAAAATGGTGACACTCACGTGTCATTGGTCATGCCCATTTCAATGGGCCCTTGATAATTTTTAGCCCCAGGCCCACATGGACCTTAATCTGGCCCTGCATGTGTAGCATGTCTCTTCCCTCTTGTAAAGCAGAGCGGTGCCGATCTTCAGTCAACTGCCTTCCCAGGCACAATTGTACCTCCACTGTGACCCTCTAATAGCAGAGTTTATTTTCTGCTATGGGGCACCAAACAAATCTTGCCTAGGGCACCAAATTGGCTAGGGCCAACCCTGGATAGGGTACTTATGCATGACCAATGCATAAGTACCCTGTCTGGTCCTCCTGTGCATGCTTATGGAGGTCTGAAACGCATCAGATGGGCAGGGGAAGCGATGCTATCAGTATGCAGACACCTTATTTTAAAATGACAAATTAAGAAACAGTTAAACAAAATGCATGCAGAAATGTGAAAATGCAAAAACAAAATAATTTAAACAGCAGGTAACTGTTGCTTACACATTATTAGAGCAACATCAGAAACTACTGTCTAGATAAATCTTAGCAAAATAAACAGCTTTATTTAATTATGACAGATTTTTTAAGGACATCAAAACATTTCTAGAATGCTAATCTTAGTGGAAACTGTTTCATTAACAAGGCAGTACAGGAAGAATGTTGTTTACCTGTTAAAGTCACTTGTTGAATGTGTTGAGAATAGAGACTGACATTCCTTTGTCTTTTGTTATGCCACAGTCATGACATCTTATCATTAGGTTTCTATTCACAATGTACTGCTTACATTGTTACCTTAACTCAATTCATTCTGTTCTGATGTCCCTAGATGTACTGTGTACAAAGCATGTGGCTATTGTAGCTGAGTAGTCACATCCCATTTGCTGGGGAGATATTTATCTAAATTGACACTCTAATACATTAGAGGTCTGGAGATGTCACATTAAAGTATATATGGGTTATGAGACTCATAACTAAAGATGAGTGACGACCTCTGCGTTTTGGTTTTAGTTCAAAATTTTTGTCTTCCTGGAGACTGGAACAATAACTGCTGTCTCTAACAGTTAATGTTCTGCAAGACTCATAACCAATTATACATCACATTACGCATGCTACAGTTGCAGATCTGTATAATCGCACTAAAGTATATGGATATTAGGGGGCCATCTCTAGACCCCTAATACAACATGTCATGCATGTCAGCTTTATTAAAAGTCTGAAGACAGCACACAACACACGTCAGGTTCTCTGGCTCACCAGCTCACATTTCGATGAATCACTTGCACATGGTGCTGTTCCACTGTACATTGGGGAGGAGCTGACGAAGGGGTGTCCAGCCAGAAGTTACCCCACACCAGTCATAGCATAGACGGTGCGCAGTGCTGGTGTTTGGTGCCCGTCTGCAAACTATAATTTTGCACTTTCACTGAGTCCACTGTGCCCTCACTGTTGTACAGACTTCGTATCCACTGTTTCGGCCCTGAGCACTACAGCCAGCCGTCATTTCCTATTGAAATATCTCCAGCACTGCATCTCCTTGTGGCGTTCATTGCACCAGCACTAATGGTGCGGCTGAGCTTGTGCAGCTGCTCTGCATTCCACAAGATGCATGTTTCCTAGGGGACTTTTTAAAGCTTCCCTCTGCGAGATCTTTGAGGGAGGCCATACATACATGCAAATTGTGCAAATCGCATCATTAAGTCCCGCCCCTTGACAATTACTCGTTTGGGGGTGGAGCTTGATGACACAATTTGCATCATCAAGTCTCTCCCTGTCCCTAGCAACACTAGTATAATAGTGTTGCCAGGCAGGGGGGTATCATGAAAACCACAAGCCTCCAGTCCCTTGCGGGAGATTTGCAGGCTCTCCTGGGATACTGTGAGAACTGCCCGAATTTCGGGAGTCTCCCGGACATTCCGGGAGAGTCAGCAACCCTGATGTCTCCCCCCATATGTTTTTTTTCAAATATTTCAAATATTTTTTTACAAATAATAAATGGGAATATAGTGTGATTTCCATACAATGTGATGTTAGTGTTGTCTGTATTTATACTTTAGTGAACGGAATATGCGGTGTAGCCCAGTGTTATGCATACAGCTATTAGTAGTCTGACCAGTAACGAGAATAGTTGACCATTGTTTGGACATTTTAATGTTTGTAATTAATCTTTATGACAGCGCCCACTGGGACTACAATGAATGATATTGTATAATAAATATCATAGGGGAGATTCTAAATCCTCTTACCTCCCCCACTTTTTATGCTTTAATAATCAGCTTGTTTAAATATCAGCCTATATGATTCCTCTCTTGATAAATTGTAATGCTGGAAATTTTTTATTTCCTGACTATATAAAAAAAAAATGAATTTATTTATATTTCTGCTAACGGTAGTTTCCGCAAGTATTGCCAGTGAACTGGAGGGCAAGGTTGATAAATTTAAAAGGGATCTTAATGACTACAGGACAGGACAAATTTATAATAGACCAAAAAATCAGGCACAAAAGAGAAATTTTAACTACAATAGAAAGAATCCCAATATTACTTCTAGCTTTCAACCTAGTGATAAAAAACTATCTAAAATTTCGGAGAGCGAGAACAATTCAGCCTCTACATCTCAGAAAAACCCGCCCATTATTACTAGTATACAACAAAACCAGATGACACAAGATGATAGACTGGGTGCTAGAAGGAAACAAACAGGGATCAATTATTTTTTTACTCGGGGTCAGAAAAGGGATTTATCCCCCTCACAGGTGACACATCACAACTCTTACAAACCTCTCTTTCAGAACTCTCCCAAGAGGTTGAAAGAACAAGGGGGACAAGAGGAGGGAAAAAAAACCAAGCTGAAAATGAGAACCAGTATGGGAGATATTGCTTATCAAAACAGATATACTTCTAATAATGTAATAAGAAAATATGAAAATAGTGTGATTAATCTTTCAAAAAACCCTCTAACCTCAGCCCAAACTTCCTTACTACAAAAGGGTCTTACATTTTCCCCCGATACAAGTCCAAATTTGTTTGACTTGTTTATGGAGCTCAATCGGTATATCCATACACTATGTCGAAAAAAGTATTTCCATACCCAAAAGGTTAAGAAATTCGATGTTGATTTAGAATGTGTAATTCTAGACAGAGATGAAAGGGAATGTTTGGAGGATTTGGAGAGCTTCTGGTCCGAAAGTAATCAAAGCAATCAGTTTAACCCTGACCCTATGATAGTCCATGACCTTAATCAGTCCTCCTTTCACCATAAGAAATCTAAAGATTTCCAGGTACCCTCTGATTTCTTTCCTTTAAATCAAAGAAGTGGGGCGATTCAGACTTTTTATAACAACACAATGAATGAATTTAAAAAGATAGGTTTAGCCTCGGATTTCAGGAGCCTGAAGTGCTCCAATTTGAATAAATGGGAAGTTAGGGAACTTAAGAATTTGCAGAAGGATTCTTCAAGAATTATAAGAGCTGCAGACAAGGGCGGCAGTGTGGTGGACCTGGACAGCCAGGACTACCACAGAGTCATTTAGACAATTAAATGATGAGTCCTTCTATAGATTATTAACGCAGGATCCGACCCCCCTATATAAGAGAGAACTCCAGGATATTTTGGAGTGGGCCCTGGTGGAGGGCGTGATTGATAAGGACATTCACCGGTTTCTTTTTGTTTCTCACCCGATCACTCCCATTTTCTATCACTTACCCAAAGTACACAAGTCCCTCACAGCACAACCGGGACGACCCATTATTTCAGGGATTGGGTCACTCACCTCTAATTTGTCTGCTTTTGTTGACACCTATTTACAGAATCACGTGGTTACACTTAAATCACATATCAAAGATACCACACATTTTCTTAATTTCATTAAGGATATTAAATGGGAACCCACTTTATCTTTTCTCACTTTAGATGTACAGGCACTTTACACTCACATTCCACATAAAAAAGGGGTGGAGGCTTTTTTAGCACGTGATCCAGACATGGATACCAATTTGAGGAAATTTGTTCTGGAGGCCATTATGTTTATGCTCACTCACAATTATTTTCTTTATGTGGACACCTTTTATTTACAGATCGTCGGTACCGCAATGGGCAGCAGGTTCGCCCTAGCTTTGCCAACCTATACATGGGCTTGTTTGAAGATCTTATGATATGGCATAGCAAATTTGTGGCGAACCTGGTGCACTATGTGCGGTACATAGACGACATTTTTATAGTTTGGAAAGGCACATATGAGGAAGCCACTTTATTCACTTCTTATTTAAATTCTAACACGTTTAATTTAAAGTTCACTTCCACTTTTGACACGAAAACAGTGAATTTCCTTGATATCGCGCTCTCCATCAGTGGGGACAAAGTTGTCCCAAAAAACTATTCCAAACCCACGGAGGCTTGCAATTACTTACATTTCCGAAGTGGACATCACCATCCTTGGGTTAACCACATACTATTGGGACAACTCACCCGTATACGCAGAAATTGCGAAGATGATGATGAATTTTTGTCCCAGGCCCACTCCATGATTGACAATTTCAGTCATAGAGGATATCCGGAGGAACTCAAGGAGAGAGAGAAGGGTGGAGTCGACCCTGATTTACATCAAGAGAATATATGCTTTGTGTCCAAATATAACAACAAATCAAAGAAACTAAGTACCATCATCATTAATAACAACTTTTATATTTTGAAACAGGATCCCATCTTAGCTCCACTTTTAGGTGATAAACCGCATATAATATTCAAAAAGAAGAGGAATTTGGGCAATTTATTGGTTCCTAGTAGAGTTGTTGTTACGCCGAAGAATACAATAGATCCAACTTCTATAATGAAAGGGTGCTTTAAATGCAATAGGAAGACTTGTCTTACCTGTGCCCATATAATGGACGGTGTCTCCTTTATTTACTCATATATAGGTAAAACTTCTTTACCGATAAGGGAGTATATCTGTTGTGAATCTACTTATATCATCTACGTGCTGTAGTGCCTTTGCGGCCTGCAGTACATGGGTAGAACAACGCGTAAACTTAAGAACCACTTTTGCGAACACCGCAGGAATATTTCTAAGGGCCTGAAAACACACACCCTATATAAACATTTCACACAAGCTCACCAATGTAATACCCATGCACTCTCCATTTGTGGCCTGGAACATGTTACAGAGACGGATAGGGGAGGTAATAGGTATAACAGACTGTGCCAAAGGGAGGCCTTCTGGATTTTCCAGCTTCAAACACTGGTTCCTAAGGGCCTCAATGACATGGTTGAATTTAAAGATACAGGCCACTGATTAACCTCTCCCCCCTCCCCCCCTCAATATATATTTAGGGTCATCAAATTTCTTTATACAATATATTGGTTTTTAATGGTCAACTGTATACATTACCTGTTATGGTCCATATATACCTATTTTTCAACCTTACCACTCAATTGGAATGTTCTTTGGATATTTCCTTCAGAATAATATAACCTATACATGATCTCGATATAGACTTTTATTCTTTGTACTGCTTCCAATTATCATACACACACACACACACCCTCATTGGCCTTTGTTAAATTACTTATTCATATTTTTTATGTACACTTGTTTGTTGTTTGTTTATTCTTTAATTCCATTTTGGTCTATTTTCCTTTTTATGCTTATTTATTTATTTATCCATTCATTCATTTATTTATTTAATTATTTATTTATTTATTTATCCTTTCATTCATTCATTTATTTAATTATTTATTCATTTTGTTTTTTATTTATTTTACTATTTCTTAACTATGTATAACCACATAAATATTGTTGACTTATGGAGATCTAACTCTATTTGATGGATGATTGTTTCACCAAAAGAATGTAGTTTCTCTTTTTGGGTATAAGACAGGTTCACTTACCGTTATTACCTGATTTCTCATTATGAAATATTTTAATAGGGATTTATAAGTTAGTTTGACTTAGAGAATACCCATGTTATATTTTTAACATTAATATTTATCTGTTGGTAAACTGTTAATTTTCTTATTAGCCAAAGAGGTTTACTGATCGCCTACAGTATGACACATAGTCTCAGAATGTGTCACTGTTGCTAATTGTGTTTTGTCTACTATTGCCTATATTCTTTATAGTATATTTTACATTTATATTTTATTGTGATATTTATCTATACATATCAGTATTTAAATTGTAATATTTGTATCTTGGAGCATTCTAACACCGAGCAGTAGGATTGATTATTCATAATAATAGCCTAGTTTCTATATTTATACGTGCATAAGTATATGTACACAGGTGTCTCATGAGTCCCCAGCATAATCACCACTATGGAGAACTCCGTTATGGTGTTTTACAAAAGACCTTTATTATTTACCGGACACCTGCAGCGCCTCTTTAAAGGACGAATCAAACCATAGGACACCCATATCCGCTTTGAGAAAGTCCTCGTTTTGGATGAAACGCGCAGGAGGACGTTTTTTATACACTCACGTGCAACAAGTTGGAGCATAGAACGGAGCAGTTCAGCGGTCTTCGGCCCGTGGGTTTTATGCATAGCGGGTGGCCTCCGCATTGCTTGAACATCTATTAGCCCACGGAGGAGTTATACTTGCACCCTGGACCAGCGGGCTGCTTCTTACAATTGGGACAGTGAGTACCTTTACTCTTTGAGGCAGTGGACCTCAGTCACAGACATCACTGCACAGCATACTGCACTTTACCATTGGGAGACCACGGCATAGCCCCGTATATCGGGCAATCACTTATATACGGATACCTAAGTATATTGTACCCATTTTCGGACTTCACCTTTGCAATTATCAGCACTATATCTGTACTTAGGACTGTGTCTTCTAGCTGTCAATAGTGCTACAACAATAGGTGATAGCTGTCATTGCAGACTTGGATACTCTCCATACCGCAGTAAACTTGTCGGTCCTATTACATTGTTCTGCTGACTTATTCTTTTCACTTGCCCCGTGAATATACAGTTCATGCATCCAACTGTGCACATTTCCAATGTTTTGTATTTTTAGAGTTCTATGTTTTAGGTTGTTATTTTTATTTTAGTCTATTAAAGATGTACTTTTTATACCTCTGCTCGGTCTAAGTTTGCTCGTTTCAAAATTGGTGAATATTTATTCCACTAAATTTTATTATTTATTCATTTACTATTTATATTAGCGCTGTGGTTCTCTTTCTGCTACTTTGTATTTTTTAGGTGAGCAGGTAGGACTCACCTCACCAACAGCTGCTTCATCTTATTATTGTTGACTCCACACCCACCCTTATGTTCTTTTGAACTTCTTACATTCATTTAAATGGTTTGAAAGATTTTTTTTTTTTTAAAGAGTTGTTAAAAGTGACAGACACATGCAAATTTACATGATAAAATATACCTTTGTAGCAGTAGGCACCAAACTTCCTTTCAGGGTTGGGGAAGCCTGTGCGATTTGCATGTTGATATAAGGTTCGAACTCCTGGTTCCTCCCCACCACAGTTTCTTCTTGGATTGCGTATTGGGTAACGAACGCTATTGTCTGCTAACCAGCCTGGATCACACTGGTCCAAGCCCTTTCTCCAAGCAGCATACAACTGTCCAACAGTGGCCAACGTGCCTCCATCATGCAGACAAGAGTTTCTGGCACCCTCCAGGGTGTTCCTCTCAGGCAAATAATAAACATTTCCTGCAATTAGAGGTAGCAGATAAAGAAAAAAGTAAGACAAAATAAGTAATTCTGGTCCCCTAAGCAGAATTGTGTGTAAACAGTGTCTTGCACATGACTATACACAAATGCTTGGGATGATCAATAAATTGTCATCTAGGCATATGACGCCTTGTGCCCACAGCAGCAAATAAGGGCAGTAGGGTTAAGGCATATTAAGTGTAGTAATGAAAAATACATCAATTTCCCATGTGCGGTACATTACACCGAAACACATCAGTCCTTCCACCTTACAACTAGCCTTGAAATAAAGACACAAGACTTTGCTTGTGGTACTAAATAAATTTAAATATTAATTGAAAATAATCTATTAAACAATCTATGTAATTTGGGATCTATTTGGAACAAATACTTATTTATTAAATTGATGGGCCCAAAGACATACAAACATTAAACATAACAGGTAAACAACCAAAATGAGTGCACACCTCCAAGCCAAGGCACTGCATCTCAATTAGGTGACAACGAGACCGCCCTCGAAGATGTGCCTCTAATCAGCCCAGACAAATTAAACAGCTGATTACTCAGGAAGGCCAAAAAGTAAGCAAGCATAAACAAGGGCCTTTCCACAAACTCGACACCAGCTAATTGCGCTAATATTGCTAAAATTAAGCCAACATGAGCTACTTTTCCGCCATCACCCTATCCATACTACACAATACCAAAAAGAGAGCAAAAAGAGGAGAGGGAGGGTGCGAAAACCTCCCCATCATTCAGCTAACCAATGACAACAGAGGAGGTGGTTGATGTGACATGGTGCCAGGGAGTTTATCTGTACTCGTTTTATATTGTATGTTTCAAAAGCCTTGAAAAAGAATCAGTTGGATTTGAAACGTGTCGGTGGTGGTAGTCTTCCAGCTCACATACCCAGGTCTCTTCTATCGGATCGAGGTAGTGCTGCTGCGAGTGGGTAGTGACCGAATTAAGCTGTTTTTATTATTACATTTTTGTTTGTATCAATAAATATTTACATATCTTTTCTTATATATTATCCTTTTCTTATCCACACTCCAACGGGAGGGACCTGTAACAACCGCACACAGTGCGGGGGGATTCCCCGTCCCGACAGAGCCAGAAATTTTGTTTACATGTACCCTGGCAACGGCCGGCAAACGGACTTTGGCTTTACACGTGGAAACTCTCGGCGTCCTGGTTGCCTGGAAGTTTCAATCTACAGTTTCTTCTCTTCAATTTTAAAGATTGAATATTAGAAGAATCCTCCACTAGGATAATAGGTTCTATCTCTCCTTTTATTTGGACATAACAAAGGACATCATATCCATAGATGGGGAACGTATATTGAACCGTTGAGGATTTGAACTATTCTCTTTTCCTATTTATCTTTCCTCGCATTAAGGGGAATGTTATTATTTGGATATAACAAAGAAACATTGCATCCATAGGACATATATTGTGAAAAACTGTTGAAGACTTGAATTGTTTTTTTTTTCCTATCTATTTAATTACACTCATATATTTTATTTCACATTCACCATTGTTTTAAAGACTTTTTGCTGTGTTCGCTTTGTTTATAATTATTAGCTAAAGGTTTTAGGTAAAGTGGTATATTTATAATTAGATATAGTTATTAATTTTATCTTGCACTATTATTCTATATTATATATTTTTATTGATTTGTATATTTACACCTGGACTTGAATAGCACGTAGTCACTTTATTGATATTATTCATTTGTGGGAAATCGGGAATTGTTTTATGTATGTTAGAATCTGATTGTGAATATCTAGGAGCATCACACATATTTTTAGGGGTATTTAACAAGGTAGTATCACTTATAGGTAGTCATTGATAGGTACTCCACAGTTATTTTCATTCACATCTTTTAGTTTTTTGTTTTTATTGGTGTTAGGTTTCTCCCCTAATATCTTGTTTAAATTTTCCCCAGCGCTTACCCGCCATATATCTTTTTATTATAAGACAGACAGAGAGACCTCTCTTTTCTGGAACTACTAGAACTAATCAACTACATAGTATGAACACAGCAGTGTTAGAAACGTAGAAAGCGATAACAGATAACAGCTACATAGCCCATCCAGTTTCTCCATTGGTTTATTTAAAATTATACTGACCCTGGACCCTATTTTACTATCAATTTATTGTAAGATCCAAGCATGTATAAACTGTTGTACTGAGTTAGCCTCTGTCACAGTAGATGGGAGGATTTTCCACTTATCACCCTTACAATGAAGTCATTTTTCAAACATTTTCTTTAAGCTTACCACTTTTCAGTTTATACACATGCCCTCATGTTCTATTATGCCTCTTTCTTTAAAAAAAATGCCATCCACCTCTACCTTGATACCATTGGAAGCTGCTATCATATCCCTCCTTTCCCTTCTCTGCTCCAAATAATATATACATTTCTTACCATATTTTATGACACATGCCATGTACTATTTTAGTAGCTCTTATTTGCACAGTCTGAAATGGATTTATGTGTTCCTGGAAAAATGGCCCCCAAAACTAAACACGGTATTCTAGGTGAGGCCATACCAGTGACCACTAAAGTAGCATTATTACTTTCCTTTTTCTGCCACGAATTCCTCTCTCTATGCAACCAAGTATCTGACTTGCCTTTCTTATTGATTTGTAACATTGTTTGGCTACCTTTAAGCCACATGATATAATGACTCCTGGGGCTATATTCTATTTATAAAGTGAATATTGAAGAAAAATAATTGTTAAGATGATTTGCCATGGCCCTATCACTCTCATGAAGACTCCTAGTCCTACTCCTTCCGTTTTGAGCCTTACTATAACCTCTTTAATTTTTTGCCTTTCTTTTATATACACCTAAAAAGTTTTTTCCTCTTTTTGTACTGAGCGGGCAAGTTTTAAATCAGCTTGTGCCTTTGCTGCCATGAAAAACTTCTTATCCTCCTGCTTTGCAAAATACTCTGACTGTCATCATTATATTCTGATATTGCTTATAATTCCTAAAGGTAAATATTTTTTGCTTTCACTATACTTGCTAACTCTTTAGTAAACCACATTGGCTTTATTTTGCTGGGTCTTTTTCCTAACTTTTCTGATACTAAGGGGTATATTTACTAAGGTCGATTTTGCTAAACTCCCGGGACTTTGCAGGCGATTATGCAATCGCCGTATTCACTAAAGGCAAAGTCCCGCGACTTTATCCTTTAGCAAAATCGACCAGGCAAACATCGCTGGACAAAAATCGTCCAGATGTTTGCCATAGAAAAAATAGAAAAAAAAAATTGCTGCATTCACTAAAGGCGATTTGAAGAAATCGCCTTTAGTGTGATTTAAGATTCCCCCCCAAAAAAATCGCAGCCAGAGAGCTGCGATTTCCGGCTGAGGTGCTGGTCTGGAGCATCAAAAACACATGTGAACAGAGTTGACGTGTTTTTGTGTGAAGAAAAAATAAGTGCAGCATGGCTGAAATCCTTAGCCATGCTGTGCTGATAGTACTACAAGGCTTAGAATTGATGAGCCTTGTAATTATATCAGCGGCAGCATGGCTAACGATTCTAACCATGCGTGTGTCTGTGTAGAGTGTAAAAAAAAAAAATACAGTTCACATTAAACATACATTACAGATTTACATAAAGTATGCATGTAAACAAGTTAATAAACCTAACTAACATTGTCCCCTACTGTGTGCACTTACCTGCGGTGGTCATCTCTCCTAAGCTATGTGTAATGTATGTAGTGTATCGTGTGTAATAAATAAAAAAATTCCATTACTCACAGTTTGATTCTTGGTATTTTCTTACTGCAGTGAAGAATTTTCAGCAATTGATTGAAGTATTCATCTTGATTGAAGTCTCTTATGGCGAGGTTCCATTCTTCAGATGATGACAGGACGATGACCATCTTCTTCTCCGCATCCTGGCTGCTGCAAATGACGTTGAGGTCGCTAGGGGGCAGTATTTTTATAGTGGAAATGACGTCAGAAACAGAAAAGGACCAATGTATCTGACGTCATCTCCACTATAAAAATACTGCCTCCTAGCGACCTCAACGTCATTTGGAGCAGCCCGGATGGGGAGATCTGCAGCGTCCTGTCATCATCTGAAGAACGGGACATCGTCATCACAGAAATGAAGATGAAAAGATGACAGCAAAATGTGAGTGATGGAATTTTTTTTATTTATTACACATGATACACTACATACATTACACATAGCTTAGGAGAGATGACCACAGCAGGTAAGTGCACACAGTAGGGTACAATGTTAGTTGTACCCTAGTTAATCTGTTATGTATGTTTAATGTGAACTGTATTTTTTTTTTTTACACAATACACAGACACAGGAATGGTTAGAATCCTTAGCCATGCTGCCACTGATATTATAAGGATTTCAGCCATGATGCACTTATAATTTTTTTTTACAGCCGCGATTTGCCGTGAGCTAAGGATTTCAGCTTCGCTGTTCTTAGAAATTCTGTTGCCTGCCGCGCTTTTTAAAAGAGCTAATCGCGGTGGTTTTCTATTGAAAATCACCGCGATTTAGCCCTTTTAAATTCGCTGCAACTCGCGTGAGTTCATTTAAATAGCGGCAAAATTGATTCTTTGTGAATCCCGCGATTTAAATGGAAAAATCGAGGCAAAATCGCGGTGAAGCGCTGCGAATTGATTTTACTTAAAAAATTCGTCCTTTGTAAATAAACCCCTAAGAACCTGGTCCAGAACTTTGAATGATAGTTGACTTACACATGCTGGATGCGCAAGTCATCTGTTCCATCCATACTAGAAATGCGCAATACTACGGTAACTCACAGAATTTCTGGATGCACAGAACTGGTTTCCATACGTCCAGAACTTCCATATGTGGGGGTGTAACAGACCTACATGCATAGCTTTTGTGCACAGTGGGCTGGGCTTCCTATTTAAATTGAAGAGTAAGCACTGGGTTTAGCCCTTACATATGATTGTCCTGTGTGCAGTTTACACTTACATGCAGACAAGATAAGGTATGGTTCCGAACACGTAAGTGTCCAGAAACCCGTACATTAGTTGAGAAGTGCCGTATCCACTCATGTATGGAACTTAGCAGCAGGTAGACAAACTGAACCCCTCTTAGCTCCTATTTCTGGATCCAGCCCCAAGCTATTGGAATATTATTAAAATACTGACAACTACAATGTACTATTTCAAACTAAATATAGGAAACACGATATGCATTTAATAAGACTTAAAAAGTGTCCTAGTAAACTGCCACAAGCACAAGAATGGAAAGATGAGCTGTGCTTTTTAACTTCTTGCCACTTATAATTCAGAACAAATGCTCTTAACATTTCCATATCAATTGTCAAGTGTTTTGTAATAAGAAAAGTTTTAATATAATAGTATGTAAAATGTTATGTAAGTTCACTTTTGTTGCCAATATACTTTTTTATGCAATCATTTAAAGCAGGGGTTCTCAACCCATGGTACGCGTAACACCAGTGGTACGCGTACCTCTGTCAGGTGGTACGCGGAGGCAGGCCTGGATTACCTGAAATCTGGCCCTATATTTAGGTGCAGCATCCTCCATTAACAGGCCCAAGCCAGTAATATAACTATTACTGGCTTTGGGCCCCGTTCCCAGTAATGTACTGGGTGACGTCATGATGTCATGCCAGTGCCGCACCCCCGCCTCCCGCACTGAATGTAAGTAAGTCTGAACCCTGCGTTTCTTAGAGAAGAGCGCAGGGCTCAGTGTGAAAGGGCTAGTGGCAGTAGCTCAGGTACAGTGGAGGTGTCGTCCGATCATATGCACAGAGCTACTGCTCTTTCTGTGAAGTCCATGCATAAGCGTTAGAAGGGAAAGGGGGCCCTGCGTGTCTAGAATGTTAATTACACTGGCCGGCAAATTCTAAAAGAATTGTGTGTGTGTATACAGTATATATGTGTGTGTGTATATACAGTATATATGTGTGTGTATATAC
>WWET01006904.1:45238-60628 GCA_011038615.1 Limnodynastes dumerilii | reverse complement strand
TTAATGCACTTAACAAGGTCTGGATCCAGCCCAAAGAGGTTTGTTTCATACAGCAGAAAGCATGGCCTAAAATTTTTACTGTTTATTGCCAGTTTACAAAGAGTTGAGGCAGCAAATAGCACTTTAGAGGCTTTCAAACCTTCTCTGGAGTGATTCCCTATTAACTAGCCAGTGAGGCTTTAAAAGGATTTGACTTTGTAAGACCCAAACAATTATCTTTGACATCCTTTGGTTCCTGTTCCTATGGCAATCCCTGGATTGGAAGTAAAAGAAAATTTCCATGCTTATTGAATGATCATAGTCAAAATGTTGAGAAAAACCACTGTGATTGCTGATAATTTTACTTAAGTAATACCTCCTCTAGCTTACAATCTCACAGAATAGTTAAGATCTTTTATCACACCACAGGGAAACTGTTACTTTAGCAGTTTCTCTTTTTAAAAATAATTATAAACCCTCTATTATGGGTAATAATAATTAGGAGTAATGCAATGTTCCCCACAAAGAGAGATATATATTCATTGAGAAACAGCTGCCATGAGATTATAAATCACATAGTTTAGCAGTGACCTGTTAAGAACATCAGATTTGATTGCAATAAACTAGTCTTTTTTAAAGAGCAGTTTGATCCCTTACTCAGCAGGGGACAAATGATTTACAGACATGAAAACACTGAGAAACATTTGTCCTTAAGTAATGACATTTAATAAAAGCTTTTAAAAGTAACATATTTGGGACAAGATATTGACAGAAAACCATGAGCAATAGTTCATAAAAAAAAAAACCAACCAAATTGTCTGAAAGTTGCTGTATATAGTGTTTTGTAATACTTAATGTACTTTATGTTTGCTCTGCCCCTTCACTCACAGGGACTAGTTATACGTATTATATGATAGTAAAAATATCTATAAAATGTGATGAGAGAAGCGCTGGAATATTGCATGTAATAATGGGTAAAATGTACATATATTGAAATAAATATTTAAAATATATCAAAACATGGATAAGTCTGACCTAGTGACGGCACACAGGGGTATATGTCCAATCCGTCTGATGGTGATCTTTGTATAGTTCTTGTTGTAGCAATCCTTATCCAATGAAGGTCTCCCACAGGAGGTGGGAGAAAAGGCAAAAAATATGCAGGGAAAAATGAGAGAAAAAAAATTAATGAGAAAACGAAATTAATAGGATAAATAGTGCAAAGGAAGTGGTCTGGGTGACAAGTGGATCTGATCTAAAGACCCACAAAAAGTCCAATTGTAACAAGTTAAAATAGAACAGAGAATAACCCCTGGTATCTTCCAATAACATGTATGTGAGTACAAACACCTGCCAAAATAACGGTAATAAAAACGAACTTTACTCATGAAATAACATAAATACCAAAATAAATAATAAAAGGTAAAAACAGGGCACAGGGTGACAAACGGAACTCCCCTACCCCGGTAAACAGAAGAGTCTCTGGGCAGGCTGGGACCGGACACCCGTGGGGACTCCTTTCTCCTTTTGAGAAAGGACTACAGCTCCGAAATGCGTCAAGTGATCCTGAAGCCAGGTGTTGTCCATCGGTGTCTCCCTCCCGCTGTCAGAAGATCTCCAGCCGAGTTGTAGGACGCATTTTTCACTGCATCATCATCTGCCGTCTCCTCGTGCAAGTCGGAGGTTTGGAGCTGTTCCCCGCGGTGTGGACGTCCCCACGGGTGTCCGGTCCCAGCCTGCCCAGAGACTCTTCTTTTAACCGGGGTAGGGGAGTTCCGTTTGTCACCCTGTGCCCTGTTTTTACCTATTATATATAATTTTTTGTTATATATGTCATTTTATGAGTAAAGTTCGATTTTATTACCGTTATTTTGGCCGGTGTTTTGGACTTATATACATGTTATTGGAAGATACCAGGGGTCATTCTCTGTTATGTTTTAACTTGTAATAATTGGACTTTTTGTGGGTCTTTAGATCAGATCCACTTGTCACCCAGACCATTTCCTTTGCACTATTTATCTCATTAATTTCGTTTTCTCATTCATTTTTTCTCTTATTTTCCCTGCATATTTGTTGTCTTTTCTCCCACCTCCTGTGGGAGATCCTCATTGGATAAGGATTGCCACAACAAGAACTATACAAACTTCATCCTCAGACGGATTGTACATATACCCCTGTGTGCCGTCACTAGGTCAGACTTATCCATGTTTTGATATATTTTAAATATTTATTTCAATATATGTACATTTTACCCATTATTACATGCAATATTCCAGCGCTTCTCTCATCACATTTTATAGATATTTTTACTCATTTATTTGGGGTGTAGGACCCCTCTTGTGATTAGAGCTGCTGCAGGAGTATATTATAGCGCTTTTAAAGTGGTATTCCCCATTTTTATGTATTATATGATAGTGCCTCTCATCTATAAACTTCACTGTTTCTCTATCTGAATAATAATGTTTACTTTTGGGAATAATCCAGAATTTAGATACCAGAGGTGATGTAAGGAACCCCTTACCCCACTTGAGCTCTACACAAGACATAAACAAATAGACATAAATAAATAAACATATAACAAATAAACATAAACAAGACATAAACATATTGTCGAAATAAAAATATGAATGTAAGGGCATAAAATAAGGCACGCTTCCCTTGCAAATAATATTCGCAAATGCGATCGCAATATATTCGCATTTGCGAATAGTTATGTAAATATGACAAAAATAATGTATTGCCTTTAAACAATAGCGAGGGCATGCCACGTTGAAAAGAGCGCGAAAATGTGAACGCTCCTATTCATCGATCGAGCACGTGGGCGATCGCACTGGAGCGTGCCCATTCATGCTGACGCACGAGCGAGTATATTTTCACGCCCTTTTGCGTTCATATTTTTAAATGTACTTTCCACTGATATTCAGATTGTGTGATTTATAATATGTGTGAACATTAAAATTCTCAATTATTTAAACTTATTAAATTAACTTTTACACCTATGTATGTTGCAATATTTTAAGATTTCATACCAATCGAGCTATATTAATATTTAATATGTAATGTTTGTACTTGCCAGATTCCTTGTGATAAGGTGTGCATTTTAGTGTTAGTTAAACGCTAAATGCGTTCGCAAAATATGAACATTTATAAAATTGTTAAATATTTCTGTCACTGTAAAGGGATCAGATTTGTTTACTTTTCATTCATTGGACTGTTGGATCCCACCAATGGGATCCCAGGGATATGGGATCTACCAATGAACAATGAGCTACTGTGATATCATAGCTCTATTGTTCTAGAGTGAATAAAAGCTGGCACTCAAGCAAAGGTAGTTAGAGGATTTATGGATTGGAGCCTTAAAAAGTGGACAGATCTGGTCCCTGGATTCACTGGCTATTGTAACTGTACTTATTTGGTTTCTTGGAGTAAAACTCCTGCAAATTCTTTTGGAACACAACCTGCGTCTGTATTCTCTTTCCTTATTGCCATGTATGCTATTTGTTAAATTGCTACGTACGCATCTTTGAATTACATTGCATGCGCTACCATAGGATCACATTGCGTGCTAATTTATATGCGCAATACTATTACGCTATAGGAAGGAAAATTATTTTTACAGTTGTGGGGGCTCGTCAGTTGGAACTGTTAATCTCTTTGCAAGATTTGGTCATCTAACAAAGAGTGGATACAGTGGTGAGTAAAAACGTGTTTTTTTCAATTGTTTACATTGTGTTAGTTAACCGAATATTGCTTAAAACTGGTTACTTAGTTTGAACCTAGGAAAACTTATAGCATGTAATCGCATGTTGTGTTCCTTTTAAGTTCGCATTATTGCCAAAAATAAATTTGATTCTTACTGCGTGAATTCGCATTTTAGGGCGGAAAAAAAAATTATACACGTGTGCGTTTATCTTGCCATATATCTAAGTATCTCTCTCTGTGTTTCTGTAAAGGGTTAAAGATCTTAGAAAACTACCAGTGTTTGAAATAATCAAATTGTTATGTTTGTGAATAGTAGACAGTGGTGTTGTTCTTGCTAGGATATTCCATTATTGGTGTAGAAATCGTTAGGACTGCATTTTTGTATAGGCAACGGATTGTTGGCAGAGCTAAGGGATTGTTTTGTGCTTTACTAAAGTGTTAGTCTAGTTTATTCTTGAGGCCGGTTAGGGTTGGTAAAACCCAGTGTTAGGGATTAATGCTTTTGTTTTGGTTGTTCCCACAAGTGTGTGTGTGGAAGAGCCGGTCTTAGACTCCAGCCGACGGGCAGTTGGGTGATTGGTGGTCCCTTACTGACAGAGTTTGGTTTGCCCTATGATTCTTTAGCGATTTCGATCGTGGGTATTGGACCATCACAACAACATCAAGGTGTTGCCTGGCAGCCAGGAAACTAGTTCCAGCTGCAGGAACACGGGTGATAGGTCGCTTGGTACGGCCGCATATATAATGGATATCAAATATGGTGAAGTAGCTACCAAATATGTTAAGGAATGGTGCAAGTTGTCAAAGAGATGAAAGATCTTAAAAATATATATATATATATAAGTTTATTAATATGTAAAATGTGCTCGTCAAAGAAACGGGTGAAACACATGGAGTGCTTGAATATATGGCAACATGAAGCTATTATTTGGCACGCAGAAATAGCAAATAGAAATGCAAGTATGCTTATGCAAAATGCGAATGTAAAGGAGTATCCGCATGATACTAAAACAGAATCAGCGCAGGTGAAATTAATGCAGGTAACCTCTTCTCCATCCCCTTATATAGGAGGTAATGAGAACAAAATGTATCCCAACAGTGACTCTTTTCCTGTAGGTACCTGTCATAATATGTCCTCAAGTGTTGATACAAAGGAATAAGTCATGAAGTTGTATCCAGTGTTGGAGGAGGAGTTAGTAAAATTTAAGATTAAGGAGAATGATGTGGATGATGCTGTTTTTATTTCTGTAATTTCCCATGCTCTTCAGTTGCAGAGAGGACAAGCTGGTGGAATTAGGGCATGGACTGAGGCACGCACACCCACTATACAGTCATCCCAAACACACCAAGAGGTGTCAGCCATAGCCCCGCCTCCTGATTCCCACGCTCCCTCACCTCCAGGATCCCACGCTCCCTCGATCCCTAGTTCCTATGCACACTCACTTCAAGAGGTACAAGCTTTACTTCTGAATTTTCACACTCCTACCCTACAGCAATTACAACAAGGGGTGCAACCCATAGCCCCACCCCCTGCTGTATACCCACTACCTACACCCACACCAGCCTTAGGCCATGCCATAACTACCACTAGTTTGTGTCTGCAAAATGATCCACAGTTCATTGATTCCTCACCTGCTCATGTCACTAGGTCTGTGACATGTAAGAATCCTGGGCTGGATCCAGAACTACGTCTGTCTTCCATAGACGGACGTAATTCAATGAACAATAGCTTTTAGACTGCATATACGCAATCTACGTATCAAAACGATATGCAGATTACGTACAATAGCTACTACGCATGCGCAGTAGCTATTGTTCATTGAATTACATCCGTCCATGGAAGACGGACGTAGTTCTGGATCTACCCCCCTGTGTGTAAGGAGAAGATAGGTTCTAATGTGTTTACAGAGCATTACAATTGTCTGGGGTGTGTGGGATTGCATCCAGTATGCACACTGAGTGTACCTACTGGAACGGCAAGTGCTGATGGAGAAGTAAGAGTGCAGCAAATTGAAATGTATGTTCCTTGTTCCCACATCCTGGTAAAGAGCTGACTAAATGCCAGAGGTTTATTAAGGATGTGGGAAACACTCATGTACCCATCAATAGAGACTGGAGGACATTGCTTAGGTCTTTTCTACTTCCCAGCATTGACATTGCAGGATTCTTAGAAGACTGCCAACTGGGAGGGGACCCAGACTTGAGTGATGAAAGTAACCAGACAAACATTAATAATATTTGCAAACAATTAGGGATTGTTTTGTCTTCTCCAGCAAACAAAAAGACAATGAGGGAGTGAGTGAATATTTACATTCACTAACAGAGATGGAGAAGATTACTAGAATCTTAAACATCAAAGACGATACACATCAGAGAAGTATGGTGGTAACAATTCTGATGTCTGGTTTCGTGCAGAACCAGACTGGCAGCACTTCAATGTTCTAAGATTGAGGTCTCTGGCAGAAAAACATGAAATAAATGTAGTAAAAACTAAAGAAAAACAAACAGAACAATTGTTGACATTAGATATCCAAGCTTTAGAGAGACAACAACAGATAGTCAACAAACCTACAGTCAGGGAAATATAGTGTTATTGTTGTAGAAAGAAAGGACATATAGCGATACACTGTAGGAACACTGTTTGGGTGCAAACCCAAGATATGGAAGCAAGAACCCTGAGGGGTTCAAACCAGTAACCCAGGGAGGTGGGTATTACAAATATGACGATGACAGGAGGATGATGTAAGTGAGGATGTTGTTTTAGGACATGACCTGACAGTTCATGTACTCCATGCTGTGTCTGCACTACTGAACTCTACAAGACACGTGTCATCTGCCAGATTTACAAGGTGGGAATTAGCACTATCGGCACCTGCAAATATCACAATCAAGAGGTGCAACACGTTGAATCCAGCAACATTTTTAACTTATGTGCCCAGTGATGCACAAAGGGTGGATAGAAGAACTGACGCTGGGGAGGGTGATATGGCAGAAAATGACAAAAGTTTTGATTTTGACACAGGGCAGATGGACACACATGACTGTGCAGACTACCAAAAACAGAACTTTACGGTGAGATCAGACATTCAGGACGTATCGTGGGCTAATGCTGAGGTGACATTTTAGACCGATGGGAGTTGTCACAGGCAGACAGAGACTGGGGAATTGTGTACTGGCTATGCAGTTGTCGATGATAAAGGTACAGTAGAGGCAGAACCCCTTGGCCCTCCTCACTCATCCCAAGTAGCGGAGCTTATAGCTCTGGGAAGGGCATGTGAGTTGGCAGAGGGAAAGATTGCCAATATCCATACTGATTCAAGATATGCATTTGGAGTAGTACACGATTTCGGGGCTTTGTGGAAACTAAGGGGGTTTATGACAATTGCTGCTTTACAGGTAGCAGTCATAAAGTGCAAAACCCACACCTACGAGACAGACAGAGTTTCCCTGGGAAATCAGCAGGCGGATGAGGCTGCAAAGAAAGCTCCAGCTTCAGGGGCGACTGAGGGGAATTGTAACTTTTTTGTGTTTCAAACTGTGTAAATGGAAAAATTGATTAACATGCAATCTTTATGTTCCCCACAGGAAAAAGCAAGTTGGCGGGCAAAGGGATGTGACCAGGGCACTGATGGACTCTGGACTGGTGGGAAAGGGAGGCCTGTGGCACCCTAGTCATATCTTCCAGCCCTATCTGAAGCAGCACACGGTTTGACTCACTTAGGGAGGGGAGGTATCATCAGACTGGTAAGCTCATATTGGGGTGCACCTGGATTCTACAAGATGGAAGGGAGGAAAGTTAAGTCTTGCCTCACATGTCTGAAGAAGAATCCAGGGAAGATCATACCAGTAGAACCATCTCATATCCCTCCAACTGAAGGTCCTTTCCAGGCAATACAGATTGATTTCATACAGCTACCACCCTGTAGAAACTTGAAGTATGTATTGGTTTGTGAAGATGTCTTTTCGCATTGGGTAGAAGCGTATCTAGCAGCATCCAATACAGCTGCTTTTACTGCTAAGAAACTGGTCCAGGAATTTGTTTGTAGAGAGAGATACCTGGGTACATCTGTCACACTGCAAGAAGGTTGAAAAATGGGAAGAGAGGCCAGACGAGAAGGAAGTCGAGACAACCACTCTCAGCCTCGAGTGCCTGTTCTTGGACAACTACGTCGATGCAGAGTGACAATAGCCCAGATGGAGAACTGTTTCTTTTTTGTTACTCTTTTCTCTTGTTACAGCATGATGGACTCACTTGATCAAAGGGTGGTGAAGAGTAAGGATCTGAGGAATGGTCTGAGGAGACAGGACTATGTTCAAACAGTTAAAAATAACCCAATGGGTTGGAGTAGGACTAACTCCGGGGCTCCTGGTGCCAATCAAGGTGAGGTGACAGAACAGTGTGCTGGGTTAGTGTCTGAAGAACTCTGTGTTTGTAAGTACGGTCTCCCAGAAATGGAGGAAGGTTGTGTTTACCGATGCCAGATGACCCACAATCCTAACTTTAAGGGACGTCCACTTGACCACTATCATACTTTGATGGGGAGGGTAATGAATCAGACAGAATGCTGGGTATGTTCTCATGTGCCACAGAGGCAAGATAACATAGGTTTAATCCCTGTACCCCTAGACAACACAGAAGTACTCCTGTTAGGGGGCGGAAAGCCACTAGGGGACTGTTACAACTCATCAGCATCCCCTAGTCTAAATCTACAACAGTATATGTTTGATAGGACCCTCGTGTGTGAACATTACTAGCCACCTAGAACCAGGCTACTGGGAGAAAGAGTGGGCAAATCAGACACTGATCAACGTGCAAAGGGCAGACAAGGAAACCACACCCACCAAGAAAGTACAGGAGCAACAGAATAGTACAGGGTACCGGTCACTCAGGTGGTGGGTTAGAGATACTAAAATTCCAGTAGGGACTGTGCCTGTTAAGTACTGTGAGCAAGTCATTCAGACGGAGACATGTATGGTCCAACTGAGAGCTCTAGGAGAAGGAAAATGTATTGAAGATTCGTGTGTTAATATTTTGCAGTATAATATACCTTTCATACTTCCAGGGGATGTCTATTATGTGTGTGGAAGAAGAGCATACATATGGTTGGCTCCTAATTCTGAAGGACTATGTTTCTAAGCCAGGGTGGTACCTGAGGTGTTAACACTGTCACATGAAATAATGCTGAATGTACATAAAACAAGTCCTCCTCCTTATGTTCATGTACACTATGAACACAAATACAAAAAAGTATAGCCACTGAAAGTAGATTGCATGCCAATGATTTAATCAGTGAGTCCACGGGTTCGGGCCAAGGCTTTAGTGACAGGTATCCTAAAATTGGCAGTATTACTCATCCTAGTAGTCATTGCATTTGGTGTCAAGAGCGTTCTATGGGTATTTAAAGGAAGGCAGACAAAAAGGGAAATGATTATGGAGGTAAGGGAACTTGCTGAAATAAATCATGATACCTTATTTTATGATCCCACTTTAGAGAGTGTGTTGTGACAGTTCTGGTCTGTCAAAGGGTGATCTGTCGAAATAAAAATATGAATGTAAGGCCATAAAATAAGGCACGCTTCCCTTGCAAATAATATTCACAAATGCGATCGCAATATATTCGCATTTGCGAATAGTTATGTAAATATGAGAAAAAAAATGTATTGCCTGGAAACAATAGCGAGGGGATGCCACATTGAAAAGAGCTCGAAAATGTGAACGCTCCTATTCATTGATCGAGCACGTGTGCAAGCGCACTTGAGCGTGCCCATTCATGCTAACGCACGAGCGAGTATATTTTCGCGCCCTTTTGCGTTCATATTTTTAAATGTGCTTTGCACTGATATTCAGATTTATAATATGTGTGAACATTAAAATTCGCAATTGTTAAACTTATTAAATTAAATTTTACACCTGTGTATGTTGCAATATTTTAAGATTTCATACCAATCGAGCGATATTAATATTTAATATGTAATGTTTGTACTTGCCAGAATCCTTGTGATAAGGTGCACATTTTAGTGTTAGTTGTAAAATTGTTGCTAAATGCGTTTAAAAATATGAGCATTTATAAAATTGTTAAATATGTCTGTCACTGTAAAGGGATCAGATTTGTTTACTTTTCATTCATTGGACTGTGGGATCCCACCAATGGGATCCCAGGGATATGGGATCTACCAATGAACAATGAGCTACTGTGATATCATAGCTCCATTGTTCTAGAGTGAATAAAAGCTGGCACTCAAGCAAAGGTAGTTAGAGGATTTGTGGATTGAAGCCTTAAGAGTGGACAGATCTGACCCCTGGATTCACTGGTGAGAATTTAATGTATTTTTGGCTATTGTAACTGTACTTATTTGTTTTCTTGGAGTAAAACTTCTGCAAATTCTTTTGGAACACAACCTGCGTCTGTATTCTCTTTCCTTATTGCCATGTACGCTATTTGTTAAATTGCTACGTACGCATCTTTGATTTTATTGCGTGCGCTATCATAGGATCACATTGCGTGCTAATTTATATGTGCAATACTATTACGCTATAGGAAGGAAAATAATTTTTACAAAATGCAGACACATAATTATAGAAGATGATAAGTGGAATGTTGGTAAATACAGTATCTGCCTTAATAGCTTTAATAGTGTTAAGTTCCATTTCTATTTGGAACTACCTCTATTACACAAACCCCTTCTGTAATTGGTGAATGTGTTATAGTGAACACAAACTATTAACTAAACCCATTAATGCTTACAGTACCACTAGAGTGAACAGTAATATCTTAAGTCAAGCTGCTCCACTTGTAGGACTGTATATAGCAATAACGAGAAGGGTCCTACTCTATAGGGCAGGAATAAAGTTAAAACACTTTAGCAGTGCACAATAAAAATGGTAAATGGTTTCGTAAACGCTACCGCAGAACCCGGACCATGGGAAAGGTGAGTAACCTCTCCAGGGTTATGGTCAGGCTGTGGGAAAGGGAGGGTTAGGGTCAGGCTGCGGGGAATGGAGGGTTAGGGTCAGACTGCAGGGAAGGGAGGGTTAGGGTCAGGCTGCAGGAGATGGTGGGTTAGGGTCAGGCTGTGGGGAAGAGAGGGTTAGGGTAATGGAAGGGTTGGGTTATGGTTAGAATTAGGGGGAGGGGTTGGGGTATTTTATAGCCTTACCTTTCAAAGCACCGCATCATAGAGGCATATGCAATCAAAAATGACCCTATCAAAATAGAAACCCACACCCATAGTAAATGCAAATACAATAATACTACAGTATTAACCATAAAATCCCTGAGAATGGGAAAATGTAATTTAAAACGTAACTTTTACTTCAATGGTTAAAACAGGATAAATATTTTAACTTCCTTATGAATCCTGAATCCTGTTAGGGTTCCTGCTGCTTCATAGCCGAGCTTCTCCTCTGAAAGAGTGGTTTATCTGACCCTGCACTGTACTATAGTGCCCAACAAACTATGGGCTATATTTACAAATAATAAAGTTTTCCACAAAGGGAAGCTGCTCCAGACTCGCCTGTGTTCACGGCGAGCCTGGCAGCTTCCCCTTTAAAATTTACAAATACTCACCCCTCCGCCGAGGTCCCTCGAAGTCCTCTGCCCGCAGCGCAGGCACTTCATATCGAATGAAGTGCCTGCGCATGCGCAGAGACTTTACAGCGGCACTTAAAAAATTTCAGCCCAAATATGAAAACCCACTGCGCATGCGCAGGGTCTTCATATCGGGGCCGGAGTCTTCTAAGTCGGACGCGTCTTCTGGACAGGTGAGTTTTGTATTTTTTTATTTTTATTTTAATGCTTTAATATTTTTTTCAATTTTTTTTATTTTTAATGACCGCACGCTACTTCATACCAGCGGTCTCCCCACACATACCCCACTTTTCCTCCCCCTAATAACGGCTATTAGGGGGAGGAAAAGGGGGGAATATGGGGAGATTGCTGGCATGAAGTCAATAACGCCATCCATATGGCGTTATTTTTTCATTCACTGCCGAATCAGAATTTCAGGGATAGTAACTTGTAATACTGCTTCGGCACCCGTTAAGATCAACGGGCCGGCAAAGCCTTATAAAGTGTTTGTGCATCGCCATGGAAACAGCAGATTTCCATGGCGAATGCACTTTAGTAACTTTTAAAATGTTTATTTTCAGGTGATAATGAGCGTTTTAGTGTTAAAACACCCATTATCACCCGAAAATTTAAATAGTAAATGGAGCCCTATGTGTCAAAGGATTAAAGTCCACCTTTTCCTAAATCATAAACAAGAGGCATTGCAGATAATAATGAAGATTAGGTTTGCGGGTGTGCATTCTGGCTCCCCCCTTACCTGACGCGCATTTCACCGGATATGGCTTTTTCAAGGAGTACATGTGCTATATGGCAGATATATAAATAAGAGTGTGGCACCAATCAGGGGTAAGCCTGTCTCTGTTGTTAAGGATGCGAATCATGCATCCTCTCAGAGGCCAATATACACAGTAACTGTTTCTTTCTATTTACCATTTGTGATCACTATTAGTAGAACCCATCACATATAACAGGTGATTTGAAAGTATGTATATTTAGTCTGTGCAGTTATCACATTCCCCTTTCCCTATCTGTTGTATATTGCAATAGTGCTCTGCATCGAATTTTCTAATTTGGAAAAGGTATCCATTCCCAGTAATGGTTAGGGTTAGACTTTAGATCTGGATGGTTAGGGTTAAGCTGTGGAAAGGGGTTAATGTTAATGTTAGGCTGCGGAATGAGGATGGTGAGGGTTAGGGAACGGTTAAGGTTACACTACGCAATGGTTTAGTTTAGGGTTAGGGGATGGTTAGGGTTAGGATGAAAGAAACCTTATGATATTATGATATCATATCTTATATCTTATGATATTATAATTTTCAACAGAAGTATGGTGAAAATATCTTGGATTTTAAATAAATTATGTTAGTCACTTCATTATTTTACTTTTTTTTTAATTATTTTTATTAGTCAGTCAGCATCATACATTTGAACATACATCAATTCTTTGTTCCATATAAATAGCAATGTGAACATTATCATTGTTAACACTTATTATCCTATTATTCAATGATTCAGGTTACATTACAACATAGACAGATATAGAGAAGGTCAGTCATATCCTATAGCACATATCTTTGTCTTTTGAACTTACACCTCCCATGTAAGGACGCCCTAAAACCGAATTGGGGGGTCATCAGACATTACTCTTAACAGGTACTAAGAAGTTTGCCTGAAAGTATCATGTAACTGTTGCTTAACATCAGGTGCTAGGGTGTCTATATAATCTTCCCAGGTAAAAAACCTTTCCGATAGGCCCTCTTTGTCAAGCACTGCCTCCAGCCAGTCCATCCTAAAAACAAAGAAAAGCTTGTCTTCAAATAGAGACCACGGGGGGGCCTCTGAACTAAGCCAGACTTGTAAGATTGCTTTTCGTGCCGCTGCACTCACTGCCAGTAACCATTTCCTTCTTTCCCGTTGTATTCTCTGCCCCTCTTGCATAATGCCTAATACTGCCCACTTAGAGTCCAAAGGAACATATTCCTTAACAATGGTTCATACGTAGATGTGGATCTTAAGCCAAAATCTACGAATAATAGGGCATCCCCATATGCAATGGTATATGTCCGCCTCCCCGCTACGGCATCTAATGCAGCAGTGAGAAGGAGATACCCCCATCCGAAACCTCCTGAGTGGCGACAAGTATGAATGATGGTAGATATTCAAGAATAACTCTGTGTATGGCCGGAAGCAAATAACTCTGTGTATGAGCTGGCCGGAAGCAGTTTGCAAGACCTCTCAAGGCCCTTCAATAATTGTGAAATGGTCAAATCGGGAAATCTAGTGTGCCACTGCACCATTCCTGAATGCTGTGTTTCATGGTCTATTATTTCCCTGATCAAGGAATAATGCCTTGACAATGCTCTACGTTTTGGTATAGGTTGCAGGATAGTAGTGTCTAATGAGATTCCCCAGTCATCATCTCCAAAGTCTGTGATGACCGTAGTAATATAGTGCCTCACCTGTAAGAATGCCATTGGGTACGGCCGCACCACTTCGAATTTGGATACCACCCCTAGTATGTTAGAGGACGTTTTTGTGTTCTATCTAGCAATTGTCCAATAAAGCGGAGTCCCCCAGCCCTCCAGATGTTAAATGGGTAAGATGCCATGCCGTCCTGAAACCTTGTATTATGTAACAAGAAAAGTAGACCAGAATACCATTAAACTGGAGTAGTATTCCGTGGTCCCTGTAAATATTGAGTGTATCACGATGCTTTCTCGCCCCTGCGGGCAATAGCAAGGAAGCAATAGAACTCTATCGCATTAAGCATCGTTCATTCTAGGAGGAGATGCTGGCAAGGCCTGAATATATCTTTTAGCTTAAGCAGGATCTGTAAAAAAGTGGGTCTGCCCATCAACAGTTAGCCGGAGTTTTGCGGGGTACATTAATGCAAATCTACGTTTTTGGTTAAAGAGCATCTTACACACCTCTGAGAACTCTTTACGCTGTCTTGACACAAGGACCGAAAAATCTTGGAAAATGAGAATTTGTATCCCCGCCACAATCAGCTGAGGGATGCGACGGTACGCCATCAGAATGGACTCTTTCGCCCGATAATCCAAGAATTTAGCTATTACCGGCCTAGGTCTACCCCCGGTCTCTGATTATCCTGTCTCAGCCGATGTGCTCTTTCCACATGAATGGGATTAGATGTGACATCCAAGCCCAAAGCCTTTGGGACAGTGACCGCCAGCATCTCCTCCAGCCCCTCAGATTTCAATGATTCTGGCAACCCTATAAATCGAAGGTTATTACGCCGATGCCTGTTTTCCAGGTCATCGACCTTTTCAGAGAGGATTTTAATAGTTTGTGCTTGTGCATCAATTATGTTTCGCACTTCAATTTGGCGATCCTCCAGATCACTAGACCTTTGTTCCAACTCAACTATTCTGGTAGAATTAGCCTCAATTCTAGCTATGGAACTGTCATATAAGGTTTGCATATGCTCCAACTTCTTATCCATTAGTGGCATAAGACAATTAGACATCTCTCTGGCCATTAAAGCTAATTGTTCCTGAGATATAGGGAGATGCCCCGTAGGCACGGAGGAGGGAGACGGAGACTCCTCTGAGTCGCTCCTTGATGGTGAGGGTTGTGAGGTTTTGGCAGCCCCATGTCTATGTTTAGCGGGCTTGGCGGTGGCCGCAGCCTGTGAGTTTTTAGCCGGCATCGCCTCTAAAAATCTATCCATGCCCCCTAGGGCTCCGAGTATAGGGGTACTGCTATGCGTTACCAGATGGTTATATGTGATATGTAAGTATAGATTGTTATTATTATTATTATTTTTTTTTTTTTCTTTCCCTCTTTAGGTGGGTGTAAAGATTAAACAGTCACTATCCCCTTTGTCAACATCGATTTGCAATCGTAAATGTTACTCCGACTAGCTTTGTTAAGCAGATACTATGGCATCTCCAGCTACAGGGTTACGGAATGGGCTATAGTTCACATTTGCAGTACCCTAACTACTAACTTAATGAGAAGTTTATTCCTAGTCTTCGCTTAGGTTTGATGTGTACCTTATTTGTTCGTTCGTTTTATTGTTCTATTATTATTTTCTTTTCTCCGTTGCCCCCTGCTATGTCCCCTGCTCCTCCCTCCCCTATCCGGGTCCCTTACTCTCTTTATTTAAGTAATTAAGTAT
>WWET01006904.1:14856-28773 GCA_011038615.1 Limnodynastes dumerilii | reverse complement strand
CAGCTTAAAATATGAATCAAGCCTAGGAAAGTAGTAGTACTAATCCTTTAAAAGAGGTAAAGAGGTTTGAGGAGCAGATTATCCGTGTTCTCTGCTTTACTGTGTGCTGGGTCAGAGTGACACTAGTCCCAGAAGCAAGTTGTAGGGGCCAGGGAAGGGAATGAGAATTCTGGACACAGGAGCTGTAGCCAGGGAAGGGAGTGCAGTGTCTGCAGTAAACACCTAGGGTCCCCACAGAGGCCCTGTCAGTTGTGTGATAATTCTGCAGGACCCACTGTGGCGGTTCCAGCCTGCAGGGCTGCCTCGTGGCAGTACAAAATGGCGGGCGGCTCACTCTCACGCCGTCTATCTCCTGTCTCAGGCTATAAATTTGCTGTAAGTCGGCGGTAGACTGTGTAGCCATTTCCTGTCTGCCTCTTCTCCCAGGACAGCTTGCAGACACGGGAAACTGAGCTGTTCACCCACCATCCACCTGTCCGCGTCGTGGCCTCCGCGGATCGTCATCCTGAGGCAGCAGCTGTAAGATGCAGAGGAGTCCGTCGGCGTCGTCAGGACAGCGGTCTCTCAGCTCCCAATCCGCCACTCAAAGGGGCCGATGCTCCGTCAGCGATGCCGTGAGATGGTGGGGTCTGCACCCGAAGGCGGGAGTGTGGGCGAGGGCCGAAGGTCTGGTGCGGCTCACTACGTGGCGAGGTCGCACTGCTCGGCGAGCGCTAGGAAGCAGCTCTCAGCCCCACAACTGGCAACCAGATCCTGTGTGAGGTCCAAGGGAGGTAATGTGGAGTGCTGGGATGGATCCACAAGCCGGTATTGTCGCGTTCTGGCCCAGTTGGACGCGGAGCTCCGGTGGCACATGTCCGCTCTTGTCGATGGCCAAGCCACGCCCCTCGTCAATTATGCTTTTTTGCACAAATGTCAGGTCAGCAGTCTTCCCCATGATTGTAAATACTACTGATCCAGATTGAGAGACCATTTAAAGGCTCAGGAACCCTTTGCAGGTGTTTTGGAATAAGTTTATGATTAGAGTGTGACACTTTGAGCCTATGATATTGAACCTTGTCACATTATTCTAATTTTTTGAGATTTTGATATTGGAGTTTTCATAAGCTGTAAGCCATAATCATCGAAAATTAAAACAAATAAAGGCTTGAAATATCTCACTTTGCATGTAATGAGTCTATTTAATATATTAGTTTCACCTTTTAAGTTGAATTACTGTAATAAATGAACATTTGAACCATATTCTAATTTTTCGAGTTTGACCTGTATATATAGATTCCCCCCCCCCCCATGAATTATCACCTTGTAAATCTGTAAATTAGTGCCTTATTGTCTTAATTGTTTTTTATAGTCCCTTATTGGTGTGTCGGTTATTTTCCCTTAATTCCTTAACTGTCAAAAAAATTTAAACAAACAAGTAGCAAATAAATAAAAATAAAAATTTACTTACCTTGAGAAGCGAGACAGGACCGCTGCAGCTTCACTTCACACAACAGGTGCACAATCTAGAATGCAAGTCCCGTGGTGGCCGAGACTTCAGAGAGGCTGCAGGCATGTCACTCACAGAGAAGGTGTTTACCGCTGCAGCCAGGACTTACTCACAGATCATGTTTAAAAGCATCCAGCCCCATGGCCAGTGACTCACTGGCCATCTGGCTGGATGCTTTAAAACATGATCTGTGACTAAGTCCCAGCCTAAGCTGTTTACATGAGGGCTGGCTGGTTGCTAGGATACCAGCTAGCCCTTATGTAAACCGCTGCGGCCGGGACTTAGTCAGATTAAGTTCCAGCCGCAGCCGTTTACATGAAGGCTAGCTTGTATCCTAGCAACCAGCCAGACCAACCTTCATGTAAAGCGCTGCAGCTGGGACTTAGTCACACATCATGTTAAGCACCCAGCCGGCAGCCACACATGGCCAGCGACAGACCATGCGGCCCTAAACCATTAATGGTGGGGCGGCCTGGGGGGCCCATGCCCCCCTGCCCCCCAGCCCAGCCAGCAACTGTCTCCAACCCTCCTCAGACCAACTGCTAACTCCAACTGCTTAAATCCAACCGACTTCAAAAATGAACTTTTTGCTATTTACAACAGCTGCACCGCCATGGAAATCACCAGTTTCCATGGCCATGCGGCAAAACTTCACCTGCCCTCGCCAGCCCATTGTTTTCAACGGGGCTGGTTATTTACTAACCCTCAGAGCGGAGTTTTATACTCTGCTGTGAGAGTTAAAATTACGCCATCTCAAACTAGCGTTCAGATTTCTATTCCAGCAATCTCCCCATATAACCCCCTTTTTCTCCCCCTAATATTTGTTATTAGGGGGAGAAAAAGGGGTATATGTATGGGTAGACCGCTGGAATATTCATAAATACCGTTGTCATTAAAAAATTTAAATGAAAAAAAAATTTAGAAAAATAAAAAACAATTAAAAAAACAACAGAAATTAAATAAAACAATATAATAGCTTAAATACTTATCGGACCGAAGACGCATCTGCCCGCAGGTGCTGGTCCTGACATGGAGAGCCTGCACATGCGCAGTGCTTCTCATGCTGGGACTTCATTTTTTTACAAAGTCCCAGCAGAGAGCCACTGCGCATGTGCAGACTTTAAAGACACAGGAAGAAAGCCCGCGATGACAGAAGAAAGTTCAGATATCATCGCTGGACAGCCAGCGGAGGGTGAGTATTAGTAAATAGCCTGAACGTAGCTCAGAAGTTCTCAGAGAACGAATTCGAACTTGCCTGAGCTACGTTCAGGCATTCTTAGTAAATAGAGCCCATTGTGTTGGCTTGCTGTATACTTCATAACATTGTGTTAACTCAACCAAACACAGACAATATTGAAACAGACAGTGAGCAAGCAGAGTTCCAAATACCATCTCATGAGGTGCAAACAACAGTGTGGGAGACAGACAAGTTATGAGGTAATCCAGAATGATGTTACATGTAAGTATAACTATTACTCCTGAACTTGTGTTATGCTTTTACTCTGTTATGATTTATGCTTTATAATTTGTGAGTGTTATTATTATTAATAATACAGATTGTATCAGCACATATTAAAAACACATTATGATAATCTTAAAACACATGAAAACACAACATTGTTAAGGTTTAAAACACAGAAAATTTATCAACATATTTATCATGTTTACCAACATGTCTGTTTCTTGACATCAAACTGAGTATACAGAAAATATACACATAGCAATAGCAATGGTCAGGATTTGTTTTCAAAAATAAAAAAAATATTGAAATCTATATTTTTCATTTTTTTGCGGAGAGATTTTCGTTGTGGACCTCCCCTGGTCTGAGCTCCATTCCTTATGGGCGTGCTAGTTGCAGAAGTTTGGGGTGTTGTCCCCTGGCTACTTGCAGATGTGTCATCTGTGAGCAGCTAGGCTGACATTGCTTGATGGTCTACATGACCAATCAGCCTGACTACATTTGTATTTAGATCACCTATACGACACTCCATGCCAGTAAGGGCAGCAGAGTATTGTGCACCATGCACATTGTGCTGCTCCATAGCTATTAATTCCTAAACAAAGGATTGTGTTAGAGTGGCGCAAGCTCGTATCAATAAAAGCATTCTGCTTGACCATAAATCGCCTTTGTGTTATATCCATATTTTCAAGCCTTTCACCCATTAGGATAACAGGGTCTGTTGGCAAACCAATTTCTTGACTATTGTTTTGTTGTGTAGGTATGCCTTCTTCATTGTCATTCTCCTGTTCTGTAGGATTTTAATCTGGTAAAAAGCTCAGAGTAACATAGGGCCGAATCCAGAACAACGTACGGCGGAAATACGTCCGTCAGATGCCGAGGACAGTTTCTACACATTCGTAGTAACTATTTTACATGATCTATGTATCGTTTTGTTACGTAGATTGCGTATATGCGGTCTAAAAGAATGGAAAGGTATGTTATAAGTAAATGTGACTTTAAATTTTATGCTAAAAAACAAATAGGACCAGATTTACTAAGCTGCGGGTTTTGAAAAGTGTAGATTTTGCCCATAGCAACCAATCAGATTCTAACTCGCACTTTCATATTTTCATATTTTTGTATAATAAAAATAATAAGACTTATTTACTGCACAGGTCCACCAATCAACCCAACTCTGGGCTAAAAGGTGCAACTCTTGTTAGAATGTGTTGCTGCCCTCTTTTGGTACAGCCAGTCAGCAGAGATCCTACATGCTGAATCAGAGCGAAGCTTGCAAGAGAATATGCTAAAAAAATAAATAATAATAAAAAAAAAGAAATATGCTGTAATTTGGCACTGCATAACCTTTGACATGGGCATGGCCTGGATATACATAGAGACATTATTACCCAATAACTTAAGCTGAGTGATTGTTATATATTAATTGTTGCAGATTTTTGTGTATTTAACTTCTTTAAATAAGACTGAAAATTTTTTGTTTTTCAAATTGCATGTTACAATTCAGAACTTAAGATCTTCTATGTACCATAAGTTATAGGAAACACTGAATTATTCCACAGTTTTATTTTAGTGTGCAATATAGTTTCAAAAGTCCACAGAAGACATTTGACCTAGCACACAGGAAATATGTTGAAGCGCTACCATAAAATAGATATCAGACCTTCAAACATGTTGTTAATGTCAAAAAGCATAACTGGATAATGTAAATCTGGAAAACATTAGGGTAAATATGAACGAATGGGCGGGAGCATCAATACGACACCCGCAATTATGCTTTGGAGGCAGAGGGAGGCATTTAAATTGGACAGTATGGGCTGGGTTAGGCCATCATGTACATAAATCCATTATGTACTTCAGTACTTATGCTATAAAAAGTTAAGGTAGGGTTTGAGCAGCGTAAAAAAGCCAAAGTACGTGCGAGCGGGGGGAGTGCCTAGAAATTAAGCTAGTGTAAATACGCTATGTGTTCTAACGTAACTAGCCCGTAGGTCTGGATTTACCCCTTTATTTGCATTTACATTCTTTCTATTGCAGAGGGGCTTATCTTACATACCATCTGAGGACATACACTGATCAGTCTAGTCCTTGAAACTCCCTTCTTAATTTTATGTAGGCCCCCAAGCCTATCAATAAAATTTGGGTGCCTGTGACCCTGTTAATAGGCACAAACCACTGCATATCAGGAATATCCAACAAGATCAAATATCAGCATTGGGTGTATATAATATGCACTGCTAGTACTAGAAAAGAAGCCTTTATGGGCATACTCTGCTATCCAGAGTGAACAAGATAAACACAAAGGTGTACACTGATCAGTCTTCTATAGGTCAGGGGGTCAGGACCTTGTAACATCAGTGGTATCACACTGCTCACTGCTCACCCTATACACTCTATGTCCTGTGTCGTCAGGCATGGCTGCTATCTGTAGTGGTTGCCAGAAAACACCAGCAGCTTCTATTAACATATGAAGAAAAAGAGCGCTTGGAGATTGTAAAACAATAATTTTATTCTACATAAAACAATAGAATTATAGAACCATCACTGGAAGACCAGTTAACATACAAAATACATACACATAATAAAAAACGTATTATATAGATGGCAGGATCCGTTCATAATAAGGTGCACCTATATCTATATAATTCAGAGCACACAATGGTGATAGAAATAATTCTTGGCAGCCTATATATTGTTTAAAACATTCAATAATATAGAGAAAATCTTGGCAGTCCCATAGTCCAGGACTGTGTGTATCGGAATGAGTCCTTTTGTATTATTCAGAGTACTCAGTGGTATTGGAATGATGATCAAAAAGGTGCCTCTGTATAGTATAAGTAATTGTTGATGAAAGTGTCCACAGTAGATATTTATTGGTCTAGTGAGTATATAGAACTGGGTCTCTCTTGATGGAGATCCTAATGTATAGATGAATTGTGGTCTCACAGCAGTGTGTAGTAATTTGGATACAGTGTAGACTGTTGCATGCAGAAAGTGCCTGATATAGTTACCACAGTAGCCTCTATGACAGGTCAGCGCTGTGTCTCAGATGCTGGTACCGTCCTTAAATGGAGATTTCTCCAGCGGCCAGGGCCGCAACACAACGCAATGTGAGGAAGAGAGACTGTCTATGTTTGTAAGCATCCCAGGCTGCGGTATCTATCCAGCAAGTCTCACAGAATCATGCACACAAACAGTGCACAGCATGCCTGTCCTGTATACACACTTGAATCCAACGTGGCTGGAGGCACGGAAGTAGAGCGAACCTGTTTGGCCGCCAAATAGATGGTAATAGGTGCAGTTAGTAAATCAAGGAACAGAGCCGTAGCTCTTATGCGTTTCTCCCGTAGGTTTCGTCAGAGAGCAGAGGACAGGTCAGCCTTTCATGAATATTTAAATACCAATCTCCCTGGTGTCAGGTTAGCTGATAGGCGTGGTTTGAAATTTTGTAGATGGATTATTTTCCTTGTTTGTTTCTTTATTTGTTCATAAAGTCCCAGACACAGTTATCCAATTATTGTATATCTATATATATAGACTTGTAAATGAATCTATGTATAAAACAATCTATAGACATATAGTTGTATGAAAGATGAAACAGATATAGCAGTAAATATTAATTATTTGTATTTTAACAATTTAGCAGTGTGATAAACTTGTGCACTATTAAGAAAGAGATTTAGAACCGGATTCAGAGTATCGCATCCATGTGAATTTCACACGGATGCGATGCTTTTTGACAGGTCTGCGCATGCGCAAAAGGCGCAAGGAAGTCGGATTTCTGGCGGAGTTTATGGTATCCGCCAGCATCCGACTCCGACTGAAAAGGGGGTGTGCCAGGATATTTAAATGAGAAAATGTTTGGTTTTCTCTTTTAAATATTCCCTGAGCACGAGTCCGCTTGCATGCGGAAATAGCCCTACGATTCCACCATCTCAGAGCTGGTGGAATCATAGGGTCAGCTCAGCAGAGCTTAAAAAACAAAAAACAAAAAAAACCGCTCTCTACTAAAAATTAACCCCTTCCCCCGGCCGCCCCGCCGCCGCAGCCTATATGTAAAAAAATAAATAATTAAACCTCCCGTCCGACAGGGCATACTGCAGGTAGTAGAACTACAGGCACAAGCATGCCCATGAATGACAGGGCATGCTAGCGCTTGTAGAACTACTATCGGCAGCATGCCCTGTTTAAAAAACAGACCATGGCCATTTTGTCATTTTTAAAAAAAAACAACTGTGCCCACTACATAAAAATAAAAAAGCCTTTACATGTCCCCACAAAGATATAAAATACATTACAGCAGTGCCCCATAATATAAAAAAAACAAATGCCACCGGTGCCCCATCATAAATAAAAAATAGGCCCTGATTCAGAGATTGAAAATAAGAACTTAAAGTTACACCTGGGCTAAACCATGTTGATTTCAGGGGGAGTCAAGTTAATTTTATTCTGTGCATGCAGGGAGAATGCTTTGCTTTTACTTATTGCACACAGATACCTGATCAGCTTCACTTTTAAACTGCTAATTAGACTTGAGCTGGGAAACATCACCTTTTAACTATAATACTGTTGCAACAAATGAAATATGACTCCCCTGCAATCAACATGGTTTAGCCCAGGTGTGACTTTAAGTTCTTATTTTCAGCCTCTGAATCAGGCCCATAGGCCCTGATTCAGAGATTGAAAATAAGAACTTAAAGTTACACCTGGGCTAAACCATGTTGATTTCAGGGGAGTCAAATTTCATTTGTTGCAACAGTATTATAGTTAAAAGGTGATGTTTCCCAGCTCAAGTCTAATTAGCAGTTTAAAAGTGAAGCTGATCAGGTATCTGGACCCAATTCAGAGTTCCGAGCATGTGCGATGCGGAATCGCACATGCTCATTTGAATACGTGCTATTCAAGGATGCACTTCCATGCATCCTATAGCTAAGCTATAGCTAGCACGTAAGGTGCTGTTCAGAGTAGTATGCGGATGTGCAAGGCACATCCGACTTGTTAAAAACTAGTCGGAGCCTTAGTGACTCCGACTTTTTTTTTTTTAAGTAAAAAAAAAAACATTCCCTCCCCGGACGCCCCTCCGCCGCATCCCATGTGTAAAAAAATAAATAAATAAACCTTCCGGTTTTTTTTTAAATGACTAAATGGCCATCTTATGTTTTTTAAACAGGGCATGCTGCCGATAGTAGTTCTACAAGCGCTAGCATGCCCTGTCATTCATGGGCATGCTTGTGCCTGTAGTTCTACTAACTGCAGTATGCCCTGTTTAAAAAACATAAGATGGCCATTTAGTCATTTAAAAAAAAACCGGAAGGTTTATTTATTTATTTTTTTACACATGGGATGCGGCGGAGGGGCGTCCGGGGAGGGAATGTTTTTTTTTTACTTAAAAAAAAAAAAGTCGGAGTCACTAAGGCTCCGACTACTTTTTAACAAGTCGGATGTGCCTTGCACATCCGCATACTACTCTGAACAGCACCTTACGTGAACCTTATCTTGAATAGCACGTATTCAAATGAGCATGTGCGATTCCGCATCGCTCGTAACTCTCCTTAACCCTATGTATAGCAAAACATAATTAGTTTCATTTAGATTAGATTTTCCAATCTATCAAAAGACATCAAAAAACGTCTTTCCAAAGTGAATAACAGTGATCCTTATTAATCATTATCTATAGTTAGAATATATAAAAATGAGATTAAATGTGAATAGTAAGAGACCATAAACATAATAATAAAAGTACTAATACTAATACTGATGACAGGATAAATATAAATAAAAATAAATATAAATAAAAATAAATATTAATATAAATATGAAAAAAAATGAGTAAAATTATTATACAGAAATATAGGTATGGCAACAGCTGAATAGTTATAGACATTTAATAATTATATAGAAGCCTTGTATGGAAACAACGCTCTAATCATGAAACAACACACAGTAAGAGCAAAGTAAAGGATTATTTTTTCCCTTATTGAAAGGGGTAATCATATAAATTGCTAATCATAAAACAACAAACTTTATAATGTACCCATTGTACCCATTCTTCTCTGTCTCATAGGAGACAGAGAAGAATTTTCATATATTATATTTTATTTATTTATTTTTTATTCATTTATTTATTTGTTGGGAAAAAGAAGGAAATATTTGAACATTTGAGCCTCCCCCGGTTGATGTTTTGGTGGAAGTAGTGTGGAACCTTTTGGGAATATAGCCCGAGATCAGATCAATATAAGGGGGATTGTCGGCTTATCCCAGGACAGGACAGTCTCTGGATGTTTCTGGATACTGTGCGGGGTCCAACTCTTCTGTGACATTCAATCTGTGGATAAAAGAAAAATCCAATTAAGCAACAAAGTATTCTGTTATACACATTAACTAAGGAGGAGCATTGAGTGAGTACACAATTGGCAGAGGGATACCTACCTTATATAACTGTATTACACGAGGTCTTCTTGTTTCTACGTTCTGTGTGGACACCGGATACGACAACGGAATACTAGAAACTATTGGAAAGACGTTACTTTAAAGGCGAGAATACAAGGACTCAGAGTGTGAGTATATAAAGGACACTGTACTATACTTACCTGTTGGGACCTTATTGCACGAGAAGTTCTGTTTGTTTTTCTCCCCTGGTTGGAGGACAACTGGCCGTCGAGGTCTTCGAAAACCTGTGGAGAAATAAAGAAAGAAAGAAGGAATTTGATGGGTATACTTACCAAGAAAAAATTTTGTGAGTAGTAAATTGTGAAATAACCTTTTTTTCTATTAAAAAATGTTATCACGCAAGGATTCTCTCTTCTATTTTTTGGAGAAATTGTTCTGAAGAAAAGAGGGAAGGAATTATTGACAAGAAAGAAAGGATCAAGATCTTGGACTAAGAAGATACTTTAAGGAAGAGACTATACTACATATTGGGACCTGAACTGAAAATCGAAGGTACTTTATATGGTAATACCCAGGCACAGATACCATCACCACACTTTCTTGTAATAGTATAAGGACTTTTCCTGCTTCTGTTTTTACAGGAGTAGGTTTGGTGGATTTGTAGGGTGCAATTTGGTGTATACCCCCAGTGGTGGAGGATCTGCGACAAAAAGGGGGGCACAGGATCTCTAGTTCCTTTTATAACATCTGAGACACAGTGCTGACCTGTCATAGAGGCTACTGCGGTAACTATATCAGGCACTTTCTGCACGCAACAGTCTACACTGTGTCCAAATTACTACACACTGCTGTGAGATCACAATTTATCTGTACATTAGGATCTCCATCAAGATAGATGGACCAATAAATATCTACTGTGGACACTTTCTTCAACAATTACTTATAATATACAGAGGCACCTTTTTTATCATCATTCCAATACCACTGTGTGCTCTGAATAATACAAAAGGACTCATTCCGATACACACAGTCCTGGACTATAGTACTGTCAAGATTTTCTCTATATTATTAAGTGTTTTAAACAATATATAGGCTGCCAAGAATTATTTCTATCACCATTGTGTGCTCTGAATTATATAGATATAGGTGCACCTTATTATGAACGGATCCTGCCATCTATATAATAAGTTTTTTATTATGTGTATGTATTTTGTATGTTAACTGGTCTTCCAGTGATGGTTCTATAATTCTATTGTTTTTAGTAGAATAAAATCATTGTTTTACAATCTCCAAGCGCTCTTTTTCTTCATATTTTTTGCCTTCAGAAGGGCTGGTCCCCCTCAAGTAGCTTCTGGAGTTTGTATACCATTATCTGGGATTTACATATATATATATAGCGCTGATTATCTCTCTATTGCTTCTTTTAACAGTTCGACTGTAACTGGTGCTGCAATCTTAAGTAACTTTTTATCATTGCCAGAGTATAGGCTCACTGTAGATCATGTTCCTACTCCAGCATACCTGTATTAGGATTACTCCTTATGATAAAACTCCTTGTGCTATTCCTGCTCAACATAAGGATCTCTTCTTTGTTAAAAATCCTTGTGGATTCCTTGTGCTATTCTTGATCTGCATTCTGGTTCATCAGCAACAGCATTCTAGTAAATCCTGCATTCTATTAAATGGCAAATAGCACAAGCCCCACTTATGGACCCAACCTCTAGGGAATGGTGTCCTTGCAACTCTTCTGGGTTTAGTACCTAAAGACCATTTGCAATTTATTAGCACCAAAAATACCTTGCTGACCCCCCACTGCTACCGCCACAGCGAAGGTACCCTCAAGTACAAGCGCCCACCACTTCAAAAAGAAGTCCTTGGCAATTGTAACTGGTCTCCTCATTCACCAGATGCACCCTATCACCCCTATAAAGATGCCCAGCACTATACTTAATTTCAAGGTGTTGAATGCTGAAACCACCAAAACTGGAGAAAAATTAAGCTTCCTCCTTTTCAAGTTGATTTTAAACACATCATGTGCCCCCTGCGAGTGCAGCCTAGGGATCATATATGACCAGGCCACATGCATCCCCGGGAGAGAATGAGAATGGCCGACACATGTCTGCCGTGGCACCCTCACCCTGAAAGAACAACCAGTCCGTAAGCAGTAAATTAAGAACTTCACACAAAAAAACAACTTACTTTTCATGTCAATAATTGCCATAAATCCAACTAAGCTAAAATTCTTTAATTTTTTAACCTCTATTTATTCTTACCCCAACTCTTAACATCTAGAACCAATAAACATTAAAATGGTAACACATCCAGTAAAGGGGGGGGATACCCCAGCCTTGAACCACCCTAACGAGGGTGAACAACTCCCTAATCCTCCAAGACTCGCTTTACTAAAGGGAGACTTACTGGGAGGATAAAAAGGGAGAAAAACTAATTGTGCCCCTACAATGGTAAGCAGCTCATCCTAGGAGTGATTCAAGCTGGGGCACATCCCCAAAACTTAGCACTTATTTCAACCTAATATATTTCCTATAGATGCCGGACTTCCACCTCCCCAGTGCCCAGATAGTGGCGGGCGATCCTTCCAGGGCAGCGTAATAAGTTGCACTAATACAAAATGAATGGGTACCATAAAAAGCAGTATCTAGCCCCAAACTTTTCAGACACTTCTTAATGATATTGCCCCTTTTTGCCTCCTGATCCCAATATTACCTCACCAGGATTACCAGGCAAGTCTTGGCATTAGCAAGATCTGATCTGTTTTTGACCTATGAATTTTACACACAATGGAATTCCCTTTAAAAACTACATTGCTTGCTAGCATGCCCGAGTCTACCGCTAGCTTGCCAGAAGCCACCAGCTCACAGACCCTAAAAGCCCTGAAAAAAGACCAAGAAAATGCTAGTTTCAAAATCAGAAGTGGTAACACCCGGCACATCCGGTAACAGCTTCCCCAGCAAGGCCATATTCTCCTTAACGGATATCCTCCTTAACAAACAGCCTATGAGCTCTACCCTGCATAACCTTCCTAACCATGACACTCTTTGTGAAGGCCATACCCCAAATTATTAAAGAGAAATGGGCCACACCTGCCAGGTAGGAAGACATCATGACCTTGGACTGTCCATCCCTATACTCATGCAATAACCACTGCAACAAAATGTCTGAGTTGGACTTACCTCACTGCTCCTTGCTTGCTTTGAACCGTGCCCATTCCACCCAGGCTCTCCTGTATATCTGCAAAGTCGCTAGAGGCAGGCAGCTGTTTGCCAGGGACTCTAGGCCGGCTTCACAATCTGCCAAAGATGTAAAGGACATGACAAACCAGGCGCCTGAGCCCCCAGCGCCAGCAACCTAAACCTCTTCCAGTCAAAACGGGACAACTCGTTTGCGATCATATTATCGACCCCCGGAGCATGCCTGGTACTAAACTTTATATTAAATTGCAAACAACGCAACACCAGGCAACATAACTAACTGATAGCGGGAGGGGATGAAGCCCATCGCCGGTTTATGGCATGGACCACCCTCAAATTTTAGCACCAGAACAAAATGTACAGAGTTTGGAGTTCCAGCTCCCACAACTCCATGGCGGCAATTATAGGAAATAACTCCAACACCAACAAGTTGGAAGTGAGCCCCAATAAAATCCATTCAGTTGGCCATCGCTCAGCACACCATTGCCCTTGATAATAAGCTCCAAAGCCAACGGAACCGGATGCATCAGTGTACAGCTGGACTTCCCAATTCAACGCCAAAGGTGCCTGCCAAATGTGAACCCCATTGAACTCGCTTAGAAATAATGACCAAACTGCCATGTCATCACATATCTCTTTAGCCAACGTGACGAAATGGTGAGACAGACACACACCTGCAGTCGCCCATTCTAAGCGCCAACACTCTCCCCATGGGGATAACCTTGCAAGCAAAGTTTAACAACCCGAGGAGAGACTGCACATTTGAGTATGGCCTTGAATGCCCCTGATCTGACAGGACCACCTGCATGTGGGCCAAACAGGTAATTGACCCTTTCATTTTTTCGGAATTGACTGGAATGCCAAATTGATAAAATAATGACCTTGCCGAAAACAGGGCCCAAGCACACTCATCTGATGCAGCCAGACCAATGAACAGAAAATCATCAAGGTAATGGGCAAGGAACTGATGTTTACTCCAAACCTGAATGCACCAGTGCAAAAATGTGCCAAACTTTTTGAAAAAGGTGCAGGACATGGCACAATCCATGGGCCATGCTTTTTCAATGAAAAAGCATTGCAGCATTTTAAAAACCATGAATTGAAAGGACTCAGGGTGTAGAGGTAACAATCAGAAAACAGATTCGCTATCCAGCTCAGCCAAAAGTGCCCCCTTGCAACATGCCCGTGCCATCACCAGCGCCTAATCAAAGGATTGATAAACCACTCTGCACTGCGCTGGGTCAATAGCATCATTAACCAAATGGCCCTCTGGATATGATAAGTGTTGAATTAGCCTAAATTTACCAGTTACCTTCTTCGGTACTACACCAACTGGTAAGATAACTAATCCCTCTACATGTGTGGCAGGG
>WWET01006903.1:17773-34663 GCA_011038615.1 Limnodynastes dumerilii | reverse complement strand
ACACACACACACACACACACACACACACACACACACCACATATTTACACTGACGCACAGACCCACAACACAGTGACACATATACTGATAAACAACACATACATTCACTGACACACGGGTACCTGATTAACACACTGACACACACAGATCCACAACACACAAAACACATACATACATACATACATACATTGACTCAACACATAGATACACTGGCTGACACTCAGACACTTAACACATACACTGACTGACAAACACAGACCCACAACTGATGCACCCACATTGACTGACAGACACACACACCCACACCTGACACAAGCACCCACAATTGACACATTGATGGATACCCAGGTTGATAGACAACATCCACAACTGGCAAACTTACTGACACACACACACGTTATGTTACACACGGACCTATCACCACTGTTACTGCATGCTGACTGATACAGACCAACAACTAGCACAAAAACTTACACACAATCCAACTAGTGATACAGACTGACACATAGGCCCACAAATGGTGTATTACCAGACACCTACTCATGCACAGACCCACAACTGACACACAGACCCACAGCTGTTGTGTTCCCACATGCTGACCTACACCCAGACCTATCACCTCTGTTTCCACGCTGCGTGTAGTCTGCTCTGTGCAGTAACATCCTGTGTCTGTTTGTGAGTTGTATAATATAGTGTGGTTGTGGGAGGCACAGTGTGGTACTGAGCTGTGTCACCCAGTTCATGCCGGAACCACTGATCCTTTAATATCCAGATCCATCTAGTGTAGACCCAGGAGCTTGCACTCTCTCAATACACAGTAACAGTCAGTAAATACCGGAGATAAGTTATATAATGGTTGCTGGGATAATACTCCTACACACACGGGGTCCTATAAGACCTGAGGGTGCAGGTGTAGTCACATCTACTGTGTGCACAGCAATGAGCCCTCTCCCTGGTGCTGGCTGTATTGTGTGAGCATAGAGCAGGGTGCCTGGGGATGTAGACTATTTCCCAGGGGTTACTGGTATGTTATGCATCCCTGGCTGCAGGCACCAGTGTGTTTGCACAGGTTGAGTCCCTTTGTGGGTATATGGAGAGCAGTGTCGCTTGTCGGCGTTTAATACATAGTGTTAGGGCAGTCTGGTAGCCGTGCACAGTGTAAGATTTATATCTGTAGCAAACACTTGAGTGAGTGTTTTATGTTATGCTGCTATCTAGTGACACATCTGGTGTTGTAACAGATCCCTGCGTGCAACATTGTGTATGATAATCCAACATTTACACAACAATGCAATAAAAAGACATTTGTGGACAATGACAGCTTGTAAATCAGTAATCCACCTTTATAAGATAGGCAGGGACACGGCCTCTTCCTCCGGGAAACCGGTGCGTCAGAAGCTACTTGGCTTCCGTGGCTTTAATGTCCTAACATGGTCAAGTCACACAATGAGCAGGATGTAGTGACAGGAATGTGAATGTTGTGCTACTGTTCTCCCATAGACTGTGTCCCTGGTTGTCATGGCTACAGAGACTCGCTCTACTGCAATGGCGTTATTGCAAGGTAGGATTAGAAAGGGATGCGTAGAATGAAACGGTGAAGAGGCAGCATTGTGCGCTCCACCGTTACAGCTATTACATGTGCTCTAGATGAATCAGAATGCTGGTGAATATGGCAATGTTCAGGCCACAAATCAGGTGTTTATAGTGCGATATAACGTGTGTGTCTGTGCCTTGTCCCTCCGGTGAGCACAGGACACCGTACCTCCCATGCCTAGACTGAGCAGATTAATGCCACACAAACTGGCATAGTCACTCCGCACATGCCCAGCCTATGCCAGGGCTGTGTTACGGGCACTATGCTGAATTTTGAGGCCTATTCGGAAGCCAAAGATAATTGTTCCTGAACTAATAACGACAGCTGATTTGCGCAAGCTGCTTGGGTAAGTCGGCCTTTGCGAGTGTTCAGCATCTGCGCGTATCAGATGTTACGGATCTGATCGCGACACTGGTTTCCATACATTCAGCCTTCCATACGCTGAGGCGTGACAAACCTCCGTATGTTAGATTATACGCAGCATGGGTGGACTAGGCATTGAAATTGTACAATCTGAGCTGTGTCCGGCACCTCCATACGGCAGAGCGTTCCATCGCATCCATCTGGTCATATGGATCAGGAATGAATGCTTTCTATTCTGATGGGGTGATACAACGTGTGTGTATATAATATATGGCAATGCAGAATTCATATCGCGTTTCTCGCCTCGAGGAATCTGTAACCTGAGCATCCTATATGAACTCTCTCACCCCTCCTTATCCGTGAGCTCATAGATCCATAGTAAACATGCCCTTTGCTTTGCAATTCATCTTACACAGCAAGAAGACGAATGCCAGGTAAGCTGACGGTGAGGGACGCTCAGTGTCTCCTCACAGGTGAGGCCACTAATAATAGTGATAAGAGCATGTTGTGACGGGAGATCAGGAGCCGGAATACTTTATCCTCAGCCGCTCATCTGGAGAAGAAGGGGTGAAAAAGCTGTCATTATTACCGCCATCGTTATAAACCTGTACAAAAGACTGAATTTACTGAAATGTCCCCTTTCTTCTTCTAGTGCTGATGTCCCTAAATCGTCCCTTGGTGACCGCTGCTGATAGATGAGGATACAGAGCTGCCGCTTTGTACACTGCCCACGCCCACGTAATTCAGGTAACATACGTCAAGGTGCTGCCCCCATCCTCCAGTCCAGTACTGTGTTCCCTCTGGTTGGTTAATAATTATCAGGCTGCATCCTCCCTAGAGGGGCCACAGATTTCCCTGCTGTTATCTACTGATGTCCCTGGTACTAGTGACCTTGCTGCTGTGTGAGTATTGCAATGTCCATTAGGTGTTAGAAGTTGCTGGTGATCATGTGCAGGTGTGTTAATGTCCCTCTATGGTTACGTGGTATTGCAGTGCATAGTAATCAGTGATCATGAGAGATGCATTGGATTTTATTGCTTTGTTTTAGAGATCTGTTCAGGGAACAAGTTAAAGACCGCTGACGGGTGCTATGTGACCTCCTCTGTTATTACATAACCTTATATTCCCTTTGTTATACTCCCTGGCTGCACACACAGGAGGTGGCCGGATTCCCCTATTGGAGATATAATCCCTTTCCCTTATTCACCCACTGAATCTCTGCTGCAGAACTATGGAGCCCTCAGGATAATGGGCCGAGGTCTCACCCGGTTCCTTGTTTCTGGCACAGGATCTTGTGTGTGTGATATGGAGATTCTCCGCTCGCTCTTATGCTCTGGATGTTGTGTTGTATTGAGGACTAAACCCTTTTATGTGCTCTCTCCTCGGTTCTAGTGGTGTTGGCATCTCTCTCTCTCTCTGTGTACGTGGATAGCAGTTGTTCTTGTACCGGGCTGGGACCAGTCTGTGTCTTGGTGACACTCGTGAGAGTGAGTTGCAGGTTTTGTATTGGGTGTGGTGAGGATGGTGAATGATGGTTACCCGTGCCGTGACGTGTGTAATACAGAGGAGTGACGAGCTCCATGTACTGTCAGGCAGTGTACTCTGGGATAGTCACGCTCATGTATAACTATGTCCATGATTGGAGCTCTGATGAGGACAGCAGCACATGTGCCTCTTTTCCTCACACTGGATTTACTTGAAGGCTGCTAATAGCGATTTCTGATTCAGGCTACCATGACAACCACAGTTGCTTGACACAATGTAGTAAACAGATTTTGGATCGTCAGCATGCTTACCCTGTCCACTCGCCCCTGGTGATAGGCTGGGTGCTTTGATCCTCTGTCTGGCAGACATTTTTCTTATCAACCAGAAGACTGTAAAAAAGGAGGCAGTGATTTGTAGGGGGACAGCTAACTGTTTAGCTTGCTCTTTAGATTAATAAAATCTGTTATATTTGCACATTAACAGCGTCCGTCCTTTACACGTATCTTTTTATGTTTGACGCCCATTCTACGGGTGTGGGTAAATCCGTGCGGTTAAGGCCTTTTTGGCATGGCATACAGTAAATTGATCTGTGCCGCACACTATGCGGTAATCAGGACAATAGTGTAAAGCGCGCTGGCTTCCTGAGAACGCCTGTCACGTGGTGTAAAGCGCGCTGGCTTCCTGAGAACACCTGTCACACGGTGTAAAGCGCGTTGGCTGCCTGAGAACACCTGTCCAGTGTGAGGATTCCCAGTGGCGCTGACATTAAAGCTGCATTTTCCAGTATATATGTGTGTATGTTGCACACAGGTGCATGTACTGTGATCTCATCCCCAGCTCCCTCCGGATGCTGCTGATTACAGCCTGGGGAATGAGGAACTGTCCGCAGCAGCCGGCATAAATCCCGTCTATAACACGTGCAGACAATTTTACAGCCTTCTGTCCCCTTATTACACCATCCTGGGGAAGCAGAGCCTGACTGCACAGGACTGGATGGCTCCTGCTCTCCCTGTACATAACCTGAGCAAACATTAAGAACAGCTGTCAGGACTGCAGGTAAGGGGTGTAGCTATAGATTGTCCGCTCTCGTGGGGGAACGCCACCAATCTCTTATTGGACTTTGTTGTTGATGAGCTGTAGTTATTAGGCTTCTATATTCTAATAGTGTAGCTGGTGACAGGGGTGCAGTCTCTGCGATGTACAGGTGTTGCAATCACGGGTTAGGTGTGTCATTATTAGCGTGTGGACAGGAGCCTTATGTCTTGTGTATTTGTGTTTTCTAGGCTGTCAGGAATGATGGTGACAATGAATGAGCTGCTCTATCCCTGTGTTCTGCTACACGGGCTGGATGTGGTGTATCATAAAGGGACAAAAAGCTCAGATAATGTCAGCTTCTCTGCTGTGACCGCGCCATCCCAACCTTTCAATATCTGTCAGTCTCCGGTGCATACAGAGAGGGATTCTGTTACCGAGGAGGCTGCAAGCCAGTGTTATCTCCCTTCTAAGCTATGCCTGGTTTCTGTGACTCAGATCCTAGGAGGAGACTAGTGGCATGCACTGGGATAAAGCTGGGGTGCCTTCATGTAGAAGGACTGAGGGGATAAAGCATTGTTCTATGCTCTATAGTCTTATGAGATGCTCTGCATGGGATTCTGGCTTCTGAGGAAAGAAACATTTGAACTCAGGGCCATTGTTACTGATAACCACATGGAAAAACGCACAGAGGTCTGGAACAGCTAATATGGTAAAACGCGTTAACGTTCAGTTCATAGAAGGCTGCAGGGTTATTCGCGATGTCCTGTGTGACAATGAGGCTCTGTGACCATGCTGCCCCTCTTATTAAAATCACATGGCCGGCGCTTGTATGTGAACGAGCCCGTTATACTGGTATATTTTATATTGTCTGCATCCATGACCACTGCTTTGTTTCTATAGCTGGTAAACCAGCGACTTGGGTGACTATAATAATACGTTTTCCTTTATCGCGTAGTTATGTGTGTATTTAGCTTTACGTTACTGTTGCTACTGTTTCATGGGAATGTGGAACGTGTAATTACCGCGCTCGTTGTCTCTGCAGCGTCTGATTGGTTGGATGATCTGCAGCTCACACGTCAGGAAGAGGAAGTGATTGGCACCCCGGGTAAGACGCTGCTCTCGCTGATAGAGGAATGTTCCTAATGCTCAGTGCCCGGCTCCCGTCTGTGCTGCCATGGTGAAGGCTGCCCGATGTCCTGGGAAACAATCCCCTGCAATGGTTTAATCAGGAAGGGAGTCTTTACGGGCGCCTACGCCTGTGACTGGCAGGGCTGGGATCATGCCCGCCTTTGTGACTGATTCGCCAGAGACCAGGGGTTCAGTGAGTGTGTGGATGGAGCTGGAGAGATGATATAAGGACAGAGGGGCTGGGATTAGTGATATTAGATTGTCAGCTCTGTGTAGTGACTGGTGAGCTGTATCCACGTATGTGTCTGTCTCCTCAGTGCCACAGGTAGATGGCTTCTGTGCTGAACCTGAAGTCGGAGAGGCTGATGCTGATAGAAGACGGGATTCCCCCACCCAAGAAACCCAGGTAAATGTTCACCACACCACAGAAAGCCTTCAATGTGTATACATAGCGAGAGCTGGCAGCACGGGCACTGCCCCCGTTACCCTGTAACCTCTGCCCCACGTCTCTAGGCTGATGGAGGCCTCTCCTGTGCCAGCATTACTAGTAACCCTCTGAGAGAGAGAGAGAGAGAGAGAGAGAGAGAGAGACCCTCTCCAGATACACATACATACACAGCGGCTGTGCTGACCTCACACTGTCATTCCTTGTGTATATGGAAGTATGTGATATATGTGTGAATGTGATACACAGGGTATATATGGTACAGTGGCCGTGTTCTATCTGTGACACATCACACTTAATGAGGGAGCTTTATGGCCCCAGAATGCTGCGCCGGCTGGTTAATGAGTAATTGTCACTTCGCGCGCGCGTGTGTGTGTGTGTGTGTGTACCTGACGTGCTGTCCGTCTTCTCCCCCCTGATGTCATAAGCCCTCCATTGTGCGCTCACGGCTTCCCCTCCTCCACAATGCAGCAATGTCCGGGACTGATACTAATTCTATTAGACTGGATTTTGTGTGTTCCAGGAAGCTCTTACCAAGCCTAAAAACCAAGAAACCGCAGGAGCTGGTGCTGGTCATCGGGACGGGTATCAGCGCAGCCGTAGCCCCACAAGTGCCGGCCTTGAAGTCCTGGAAGGGGTTAATCCAGGCCCTGCTGGACGCAGCCAATGATTTCGATCTTCTAGAAGAAGAAGAGAGCAAAAAATTCCAGAAATGTCTCCATGAAGACAAGAACCTGATTCACGTGGCCCATGACCTGATCCAGAAGCTGTCCCCGGTCAGTACATCAGCACACGGAGGGTTTTACATGGAGCATAGCGTCCAGTCTAGACCCAGGATGACGTTAATATTGCTCTATTGTATTAGCCTCTATTACCCCCTGAGGCGTCTATTCAGCATATCCATTATTCCTTCACTGACATTTCCTCAAAACCCATATGTTGTGTGACACAAGCCATTATAGATGCTCTTCTCTGCTCCAAGCTACACATGTTACTTCCTCTAGTCTCTGTATGGTGTGTGACAGGCCATGCACCATTTTAGTTGCTCTTCTCTGCTCCAAGTTATACATGCTACTTCCTGTAGTCTCTCTGTATGAGTGACACAGGCCATGCACCATTTTAGTTGCTCTTCTCTGCTCCAAGTTATACATGCTACGTCCTCTAGTCTCTCTGTATGGTGTGTGACACAGGCCATGCACCATTTTAGTTGCTCTTCTTTGCACAGTCTCTAATGTATTTTTGTCCTTGTGGAGATACGGCTCCAGAACTGACCCCAGTATTCCAGGTGAGGCCGCACCAATGACCTATAAAATGGCATTCCACTCTATATCACCAAGCGTCTGACTGCCTTTCTTATTGTTTTGTTTACATTGCTTGGATACCTTAATATTGCATGAAATAATGACTCCTAGATCATTTTCCTCCTCAGTAGTTTCTAATGCAGTTCCATTAATTCTGTATTCAGTCATTGAGTTTTACTAAAGGCAGGATTTAGCAATATACATTAAACTGCAGTTGCCACACTCTGATGATCTAGGTAGATTGGAGAAATGGTCCAGTCATTGTGATAACCCCTCCTGGTGTGTCTACCCTGATATACAGGCATGTTCTTCCCCTCGATACCACAAGCAGTATTCCTTATAAAGTTTTAAGATAGCACTGGTCCAAGTACAGATCCCTGGGCAAACTCCACTGGTCACCTTACCATCTCCGGAAGGGATTCCATTTATTACAAGCCTCCATGATGGTACATGATGTTACTCACACAAACTCCGGTCCCCTGACATGCATCCTTCTTTTCTCCTGTCTCTAGCGCACAAGTAATGTACGCTCCACCTTCTTTAAAGACTGTTTATATGAAGTATTTGATGACCTGGAGTCAAAGATGGAGGACACGGGTAAGCAGTTATTGCAGTCCGTGCTGCAGCTGATGGAAAACGGTGCTTTGGTCCTAACCACCAATTTCGACAACTTGCTGGAGATCTACGCATTTCACCAGGGAAAACAGCTGGAATCCATAGACCTCACTGATGAAAAGAAGGTACAGTAGGGATTGTGGGATATGGTAGACAAGGGGCACATGTACTTAGCTTGGGATGCCCACCCTCTTATGGTAGCAGGATCTGGCAATGGTGTCAGCCGGCTGTCACTAGCAATGTGCTGACAGTGATGAGGGAACTGGTTTGCTTCTGTTTCTCTGACATTGGGAATTGAGTCTGGTCATAGGCTGAATGACAGGAACCCGTGTGATAAGTTATTGCCAGTGACAATCCCTTGTCTGTAATTATGACCAGGTACTAGAATGGGCCCAGGAGAAGAAGAAACTCAGTGTCCTTCACATCCACGGAGTCTACACCAACCCCAGCGGGATTGTCCTCCACCCAGCCGGGTATCAGAACGTCCTGAGGAACACTGAAGTCATGGTAAGGTCACATCTATCACCAGAACAGTGCACGTTATCCTGGACAGTGGCCACTACTGCATCTGGAAACAGACCTGTAGGTGGGGCTCTTGTCCTGTTCCTGAGGCCCGTGGCCCTGGCGCAAAGGACTGGTCCGAAGGATCCAGCTGCCAGATCTGTGTGCATGGTGCAGTAGCCCCCCGTGCATAGACAGGTTGTAGACAGGTGTGCATGCTGATCAGAGAAGGGGTAAGCTCCCATTGGCCCATTACTGGGATCACCTGCAGTGCCCAGCAGATGAATGTGATGTGGGCATCACGTCTGTGCACACGCTATGTAAGGTGCAATCTTGAATTGATGTTATTTGTTTATATCCTGCATTTCCTATAAATATAAACCTAGAGACTATTACATAGAATAACCACGCTGTCACAACTCCCGGTTAGTAGTAAAACACATTGTCGGTGATAATGTAAATAATCTCTAAAGAACCCACCACACACTATGCCAGGATTACCATCACATAGACATCGGGAAGTCATAGCATAGTCTAGCACAGGCCCGGCCTACCTGTGGCTCCAGGTGTGTGAGACACATGCTCTGGCTGCATAGGCTTAGCTGATACCTTGCAAAGCATGCTGGGATAGTTCCGTGGTCCTCTCACAATTTCTATTACCAGCCTGAAGAGCGTGGAAACGCCATAAAGGGTGGCATTATCCCTGAGCCGTATCCTATAGGCTAAGAATTCTTTAATAATGTCTTTCCTTCTCCTGCAGAGGGAGATTCAGAAGCTCTATGAGACCAAGTCCTTCCTGTTCCTGGGCTGCGGCCGCACTGTAGATGACACCACGTTCCAGGCTCTCTTCCTGGAGGCCGTGAAGCACAAGTCGGACTTGGAACACTTCATGCTGGTTCGTCGGGAGGATGTGGATGAGTTTAAGAAGCTACGGGAGAACATGCTGGACAAAGGCATTAAGGTCATCTCCTACGGCACGGAGTACACCGATTTACCCGAGTATTTCGAGAGACTGGCGTACGAGATCTCTACCAAGGGACGCACAGGTATGGCAGATGTTCTGGATAGCGCCTCACAGTGGTTGAGTTAGGGTATCACGCACTGATATTTTCATCCACAGCTTTCTCCTCTACTTACTGAGGGCTTAATATCCTGAAGGGTTTCTCTTTCCTGCCCATTATTCCCTGACATAGCAATGACCTCACAGAAAACCGGTCCAGAGCTCCCACGATACCGAAAAGCCAGTGTTCCTTGGGGAGAGATCTGTCCCTTACCAATCCCTGCTCCTGCAGCCATCGAGAAGCCGCAATGACTCGTCTAGAGACGCCTCTCAGCTGGGTGCAGATTAAACGCATTCCTCTGTTTCTAATGCTGTGGAGGCACACAATGTCCGGTAGCCATGGAGCTGATATTAGTCCCTTACTGATGGCCTCTAGGTGAGGTGGGCTCTCACCACATCCTCATGTCTTGTGTCGGGACTTCGGAGCCAGGTTTAAGTTGACAGGAGACCATTATTTCGCTGTGCTCACTTGAAATAACATTAGGAAGCGGAAGGACAGCAGAGCCCATCACAGCTTGTTCTGCATGTCACAAAGGGGCACCTGTCCCATCTGTCCTTGCACCCCCCCACCACAGCCACGGGTAAAACAGTAGCCCAGCATTAATGGGGGTACATAACTCTCCCCTGTGACTCTGTCTCATCTCATCCGGATATTTATATTACATCTTCATTTGTCCTTTTTTGAAATATTTTCATGTTTCCTTTCACCATCCCCGCTGTGTATGTAAAGGGCTTGTATTGGGAAACACTTATTAGCAAGCAGTTTTCTACTACGTGTTTCCTAATCATCATGCAAATATTAAGCAACTTAATCTGGTCTCCAGTCTTCCAAATCTCCCTGGATTATCTTTCAGTCTCCAAGGACGCTGCACTTTACACCTACAGGCAATACAGCCGGCTGCACTTGTATTATGGGGGGGTAGATGGCTGGAAAGTCGTCCAATCGCATGCAGCTTTTACTCTGCCCATACATCAGGCACCGCTGCTGGTACGGTTACATTTCTATATGGGGGGACGTGCCATGCATTGCAGAAGGGAAATGTGTTCAGTGATCTGAATGATAGTCACACAGCAATGTTTGTCTTAGTAGTAAATGTCACGTTGAGAATATTCTTTGCTCGATGACCATGTCAACGACATAAAAACAGAAGGAAACAAAGCCTGTTCTTTTATAGTAATCCTCTGATAATAAAGCGCTGTACTGTAACGCAGGTCCAGATAAAGGAGGATGTGCTTGGTAATGGCACACTGACTGCAGTCCTGCCAGTAACTCATCACCTTCTCTCCTCTGTGTAACAGGGTTGACCAGAGAGCTCCCTCAGAGAAATGGCCCGAGCCTGGCAATTTGTCAGAATAAAGGTAGGGAACCGGAGATGCCGTCTCCTCTTGTCTTCCTGCTGCCATGTGGATTATCCACAGTCAGTAAAGTTTGTTTATTGCGGGTTGCCCCTCTTCCTGTCTTGCAGCTATATATGAGACGCGGGGATCGTTGACCAGTGTAAATTATAATACTATGATAGGATACAGGAGGATTTTGTGTATAGCATTCTGTACTATATAAATCATCTGTCCATATGAAACACGCAGTGAGACCGCTTTCCGCTTGGTTCAGTTTCCTCTCCTCTTGTCGTCGTTCTGGTCATTGTGTTTTGTGAGTGTCCCAATGCTGGGCACAGTAGTGAAAATACAGCACTAAATCCCTGGACTCCACGCCTTGTGGAGAAAAGCCTGACGTCCGAGGAAGAGTCTCTCTGGCCGATCGCGCTCCATCAGGGAGAAACCGTATCTATGCAGATGCATGGAGGGGCGCCAAGAAAACATCTTCCACTGCGGTGAAACGCCAGAAGAAATCATCAAATCAAGTGTGATTGCTCATCCTAGATCCTGAACTGGCCTCTGCCCCTGTTGTGACAGGCAGCTTACAGCAATCCAGGGTCTGTCAGATCCTCTCTACCATGCTACGTGGGCCAGATGCAGACCACACCGCATGCAGGAGTCTGTCTGTCCGTACAAGAGAGAGGGGAGTGCATGCCCCCTGTCACTCCTCTCTCGTGCGGGCTTTATGGCAGCTTACGCTGCTATAAACCTGCCTCACAGTGCTCATGCTTTATCGGGCAGAGAGGAAGCACAGTCCATTTGTACGCACGGTTTTTGCTACGCATGCTCCCTCCAGTCAAAACAGGCCACTTGCGCATCTTGCGTGCATAAGTGACCTGTTTGTCGCAAGTCTGGATCCAACCCTATATGAGCAGGGACCAGTGCATGCACAAGCCTTGTAGCTTCATTAGTATTGCTGCCCCCATGCTGTCTTAGGGGTAGGCATCTGTGCCCTATCAGCCCACCAAAGGCCTCACTTACTCGTAGTGCAACTAACACTGACCAAACCCACTTCTAAACCCCTGTGTTGATGTTTATTCTCGTTCAAACACATGGTACGTTGCATTATTTTAATATTATTTATACATTACTATTGTAGGCTATTCATGTAATCAGGATTTACACTACGAGGAGGAGCCCAAGTGCCAGTATCTACCATTTTCCATTGAGGAGCCTACAAAGCTTGTAACGGACAGGTCTTCACAGACCGAGAGCGCGGCTTCACCTCCGTCCGCAGACTCTTTGGAAACGCACGATCGTGTCCGTTTGGATTCGGCGTGGACCCAGAAAAAAGTAGAAACGCGTCGGAGACCGCCATCCGATCAGCCAACCGCATGGACCTTTGAGCAACATCTAGAGAGCTTTGTGGTCACACAGGAGGGGTTGAGAAAGGGGATAATGGAGAAAATGAATGCATTGCATTTGGACTTATGCCAACTGACCATGGGTGTCAATAAAAACAGCGGCGTGTTCAGAAAAATGTTAAAGGTGGAGACGGACAGAAACCAGCTACTCTCCCAAATGAACACGAACATCAGTAAACTGGCGGCAAGCTTGCAGCTACTGGCAGTCCAACAGAACGCCAACCAGAGAGAGCTGCACGCTCTGCTCAACGTCCAGAAGGCTGAGGCCCAAGGTCGTCGCTCCCCTTCACAGGAAGACACACCCACCAGGAGCCCAGTCACTCCCTCTGCCCTCTACTTATCTCCACCCCCTTCCCAGTACCGCTACTCCATGCGATCCAGACAGGGACATCCGTCTGCCGTAAACTACTATTCTGACACAAGGCGTCGTCCTGCAAAGAGGGGCCGCAAATAAAGTCATTTGATGAACTTCTGATTTTGATCGTTTGGGTTCTTAACGAACACGTTTTGTTTTGTTTTCTTTGGGAAAGTGTCCTGAATAAAGTCGTTTTTATTAGGATTAAATTGTTTGAAAACGAGTGTTTATTTTATTGGAACGGTGATAAGAGACAATCGCATGTTACAGGGAGGGTAGAAGAACACATACGTTCCACAAGACCCCGACCGCTATCCTGGGATTATCATTACAACACACAGTCCATCACACAGTATTCACGTCTGGTGTATAGAGCATGTGCGAGGTCTGAACGTTTACGTTCCAGAATAAAGATGCTGCTTTTTATTTCATCTTTCGCCTGCGAATCCTTCGCAGAGCATCACGATTCACTTAGTGAATGAAATTCTGACTTTACTTTTACCCCCAATATATGCAAATCTCACAGGGGAGGGGCATCGTGAAGACTCTTGACTGCCTGTCGTCATAGCTACCACAGGCACATAACTCTGTACAGAGATGTGAACATTAATCTGTGCTGCATTTATGTTTTGAGCGGCGAGGTTTCTCAATAAGTGTTAGATTGGGTTATCAACGCTTTCTTGCCTTAATAGTATATGGTGAATGGGAGCCTTATTCCTATGGCACCCTAATTATCCTTTCCTGACTCTTGTACCCTTACATCCTTGTGTGCATTGGGTAATTGACATCTGCTCTGCTGGGTAACCCAGTATTTAGCCTATCTGCGTGCAGGGAAATCCTTGCCGGCACCTGGCAATGTCACAGCTTCTGTGATAGGCTGAACCTTGGGTTAGTCCACAACATACTTCTATCTACTCTCTGCGTGTAGCAGGACAGGGATCTATACTAGAAGCATTATTTCAACACGTCAGACAGCATTACAGGAGAAGCTCAGACATGCAATCCACCATACACCCCATAAATCCCCTGCACTTTAATGTTTCCCGGGTTACGGTCATTTTCTAGTATTTAGTTATTTTTCTAAAATGTATAATTAAGTTTCAAAAGCTCTATTAAACGTCTCGGTGACTCTTTATACTTCATCGGTTGTGGCTTGTCAGCTCTTTATGTATAACTGTGGGCAGGGTTAATAAGTCTGTGATTTGGAAAGTATTTTCCGTCTCATGTTACGTGATCCAGGACGGCTTCAGGCACGGAGACAGAGTACCACTCACGATGTCCCTGCTACAACGAGGGAAATAGCCATCTGCATATTGCAGTTCTGAGCACGTCTCCTCTTGTCTTCTCTCTTCAGGGTACAGCACATGATGCGGCCATCGCCCCCTTGTATGAAGTTCAAAGCACGAGGCAGAGGCGGAAGCGCATCTGATGAAGAGAATGCAGCTGGAGGAACGGGAGACGGAATGCAGGTCCATGGTATCTGTATGAGGCGGAGACGGTCTTGTACGATGGCTTCTCCCTTCCCTGCGGGGAGTTTTGCTGTGCTCTCATCTGTATCTTACACTCATGCACTTGGTTAGTTCTCGGGTTTTGTATGATTAATCATTACAGCACTATCTCCATGGCATACCCCAGCACCAGTCCTGTTACCCAGCTCCCTGCCTGAGCCAGAAGGGGTTATACCATAGGAATACGCAGCTGGATGAGACTGTCGGTGTCTAAGGCTTCCCATTCAGCCTGAACCAATCCTGGCTGCAGCTCACACTCCCCCAGACATGTTTGTATGGAAGGAACAGACCCGATCAATCACACATCTCCTTTCCTACATCTTACCTGCTCCAGTGCTGAAGGCGGATTTCTGATTGGTTAATAAAAATAGTCATGCTTTAGTATACCGGTGTGTCATGGCTTTTATACAAGTCTCCCACCCATGCTGTATTTTCCTGTACGAGAAATAAAAGCTTCATATGACAGGACTGGTCCCATCATTGCACACGTTCAATGCAAGAAAATGCACAGGAGACAATGGAATTATTTAAGAAATGTATTCTCTTATAAATAAGGATTTACTCTCTTGAATGACGTGATGGGTATATTGCACATGGGCATAGCACAGTGCCACGCGCTGAGGTACGGACACTGAGGGGGTCTGCTAGGACATACAAGAGATAGGACTATTACATAGACAGACGGACGATTGTGGCCAGTAATCTACCGAATAAGAGCTGCCCTGCTCCTGACAGCTGGTATTCAGCCTTCACTGATCAGGGCCCTTGCTGAGGCATAAGGCACCACCAGGGGGGGATGGGGTGGACAATGAGGGGTGCAGTTTCTTTTTTTAGCAGCAATATAAAGATGCAAATATGTAGAGCGCCCCCTGCTGGCCATTGTGAATTAGCATTTGTTGCCTGAAGACATCACAATTTATACACAAGGCACCAATTTGCTCAGTACTAGTGATGAAGTAAAGCAGCTTAATTAAAATAAATGCATATACTAACATAGGGCAACGCTAGAGCTTGTACCATCCATAACACATTTAAAGGAACCGTAGAATCACACTATTCATTTTCAATGGATCTCTTCATAGTGGTAAAATAACCAGAGGTGCAGCTGTGAGCCCTCTATTATCCAGTGACAGAGACCAGCCTTTCTATCCAGGCCCCAGCACCAGGCTGATTATGTCCTCATACCGAGGTGCTGTGACCGGGGGAGTGCTGGAAGCAGGGAGTCCGCACTGATTAAAGGCCTCGGCCGCAGAACCCTTAGTACTTTACTGTACTTAATAACGATGGGCCTGGGACATACAGTAATGGCCGCTGCTGCCTTGTGGATAACTTGTTACACGGCCTGATAGTTACTAGCCATCTCACTATAACGAAAGACCAAGGCCTACAGCACAAACCTTACAGGCAACAATGTCTACATAACCGTTGTAACACGCCAGCCTTCACAGGCACCAGTAAGATAGCCAAATGGGAAATTGACTGGTTAACACTAGGTGGCAGCAGAGGGTTCCAGGAATATGTCGGGCAGCGTCCATCAGTCATGCCCCGGATTCCAGTACAGAGCGGAGAGGCCTCTGCGGAAGGGTCGGCTTAGGCCTTCATCAGGGCAGCCACCACGGCCTTAACATTCAGGCTGCGCAGGTCACAATAAGTCTGCCCAGTGCCCACAAACACGATGGGCTGCCCAGTGATGTAGGTCATGGAGATGGCAGCACCCACCTATAGGAGAAAAAGAAGGAGGTGGCACTCAAGTGTAAGGGATAAATACAAAAGGTGCCCCGATGCCACAGTCCAACAGCTATACATATAATAAATAATAGGGCCATGAAAGAGATAAAGATACATGAATCAGTGGCCAGTCTCTTATACCGGAGGAATGCACCCGTACCTTTCATCATGAAACTACAACACCCAGCATGCTTTACCTGCATAGCCATAGCCGATATCTGACAAAGCATGCTGGGAGGCGTAGTTTCACCACAGGTGGGCCAGGCATTGGCTAATCACGGCACCCTGTGACACACCCCCTCCATGACATCACTGATCCTATCCAGACGCAGCCTGCGGCTTTTACCTTGTCATCAATCGTATCAAACTTGGTGAGGACGATGCCATCGATAAGACGCGCTTTCTCCGTCATGGAGTGGTCAGCCAGCGCCTTGTTAAACTTCACCTGAGGAAGCAGAGACACGGCGGTCAGACCGGCGGCCACAATGTGTGCGTCCAACGAGGGGAACAAGGCAATCAGGCCACAACTCACCAACTGATCCACAGCCTCGTTGCCCACCAAGGCTTCTCCCACAAACAGGACCAGGTCGGGCATATTGACGGCGATGAGTTTCGCTAGTGCGGTCATCAGCGGCGCGTTGTCCTGCATCCGGCCAGCAGTGTCCACCAGCACAACGTCAAAGCTCTGGTTCCGAGCTGGAGGGGGGGGGGGAAGCGGAGGGGAGATTAAATGGCCACCCGGGCTGGGGTCCGTAGTCCTGTACAGCAGAGGGAGCTTACCGTAAGATATGGCTTCCATGGCAATGCCAGCCGCGTCCTTGCCGTAGCCCTTCTCATAGAGCTGCACCATGCTGCGCCCATTGTGCTTCTCCGGAGGGTGCAAGGAATTAAGGCGTCTCGTGTGAGTGCGCAGTTGCTCCACCGCCCCGGCACGGAATGTATCACAAGCCGCTATGAGAACACTATAATTGTTCTCTATCAGCCAGAAAGAGATCTGCGGACAGGACACAGGATGAAAGGAAGGGACGGGGG
>WWET01006903.1:0-15760 GCA_011038615.1 Limnodynastes dumerilii | reverse complement strand
GGGGTGCTGGTGTCAGGGTTATAGTGAAGGGGGGACGAGGTGCTGGTGTCAGGGTTATAGTGAGGGGGGGACAAGGTGCTGGTGTAACTGTAGAAAGCCTCTCACCTATTAGATGATCCTTCATCTTCTCCAGGACTGGTTCCATGTCTTCTAAGGTCAAACTCTTAGCCCCCACCAGACCCTTCAGCATCCCAAACATGCCTCCGAAGCTGCTCTTTTTGGCACTGGCAGGAAGGGAGATGGCGGTGAGCTGACACCACAAGACATGTCTGCATTATAAATGCTGGTGTTACAGTCATGGTACCTGGACTTGGTCGGGGCTGCAGCTGTTTTAGTGTTGACAGAGGGAAGGTCTTCTTCCTCGCTGCTGCTGCTGCTCTCATACTCCACGTCAGGGGGGTTCCCGGACATCAAGCCGCTCCGTGACCTCTAGAGTAGACAGAAAGGCAGAAATCTAATAAGGGACAATCCTCTCTCTACTACCCCTCGTACAGGCCGCAATGCCCCCCCTTACCAGAGCTTCCAGGTCATCGTCGGGCACCATCGCTTCCTCCGAGCTGCCGTTGGTGGTGGGCTTACTGTAATCTAGTTCTTTGGCATTGGTAGATTTTCCTACCCACACCCGGGGCTGCTTCCCCTTGTCTTTCGGGGCCTCCGGTTTTGGAGATTTGCTGTAAAATACAAGAATTATTATTACTAGGTACAGACACAACAGAGATCCGCAGATCAATAACACCACAGCTGGAAAACATCAGATAATTGCTTTGATTCAAGGTTTAAACTAGGGTCTGGCGGGATTAGGTGCGGTATTTATATAATGCTAGGGATATAATCCCGGACATGACAGCACCGTGTGGATTATACTGACCAGTGTAAAGGTTTATGCACATGGCTACTCTGTCCACTAGAGGGCAGCCCATGCACAAGGATAGCAGAGCTTGCTATGGGCTTGAGTAAGCTATAATGAAACCACAAATCCTGAGACGTCTGACCTGAATCACGGTTAAGAAGCTGCTGTTATTTCCGTGCGTCTTTTTAGTACCTTTATTTACGCAATCTATGTAGGGTTTAAGAGCGGTATTCCTGTAAGAGTTTTGCAAAGGGTGTGAAAGTTGCTATGCGTTTAATTGCCAACCCATTTATTCTTATCTCCCTTCCTTAGGATCAGGTGACCCTAACTTTTGCATAGTTACGGTTGAGGGGCGTTCCTCGCCATAACTACACCACAGTTAAGGAAGGCGGAGGGAGATAATATAATGAGGGCGGGTTTAGGAAGTTACGCTCTTGTGGCTGGCATAATTTCACACTGTTATGCCGGCTGAAGTTAGGGTAGCCTCCAGCTGGCGTAACAGTGTGCAATTACACCGGCCACAGGAAGAGCGCACAGTGCATCGGCGGAGGTCTGGATTAGGCCCCTTTGTATCTAAGATGACGTCCTCCTGAAAGACTAGGACAGTGATCGCACCTGACTTTCTCTCCAGTCTTCATTCTCTTCTTGAAGAACTCCTCCCGTTTACGCTGTATGGCCTCCTCTGAGGTCAGCTCCTCCTTCTCTCCTGCACTCGCTTTAGTTCCTTTGTTCGAAGCAGCGATCACTTCAGGGGCCATGTCTGGAAAACAGATCCGTGCAAATTACCTCCAACGCACCGAGTTCTGAGAGGAGATCCAGGGCTGGGGGGAGAAAGAGACCCCACCAGAGGCTGGCTCCGGGAGACTCAGGAAGACACGTCTCACTGTCCATACTCACTCTCCTTTTTGGAAGCCTTATTTTTCTTGTTGTTCTCCTTTGCCTTGTCCCCGGGCTTCTCAATCATGGACTTGACCGTCTTCTTGGACTTTTCGGACTGTTCGAACGTCTTCATGGCAGCAGGGGCTCGAGCTTTGCTGCTCTCCTCTGCTGTCCTGGGGGAAGAGGAGACGATTACATTCACACACATGGAAGGACCACGGATACTTCCCTAATACCCAGATACATCAGTGAGGCATTACTGTGACTGCTGTGTACAGCACAACTCACCTGAGAAGGAAGGAAAAGTCATCCTGAAAATCAAAGGAGCCATTTAATAGCCCCAGGGCTCCGTTCTGTTGTATCTGATTGCGATACTTATCCCGGAACTCCTTATGGACATCATCTATTAACTTGTCCACGTACGTCAGAGTTAAAATCTTCTGGTATCCCACCTGTAGAATTACACCAATAAGCGTTATAATAATCATCATCATCATCATCATAATAAGGAGGTTATACTGAGGAGGAACATGGGGAATGCATCTAAATGGCTCTTTAAATCCGTTACACTCTGCAGCAAATACAATCTATTTCATGTACTGGAACATAGGTGAATATACCTGTAGTAGAGACAACACTGTGCTTCATGCTCAAAGTACACAGAGCAGATAAAGGCACAAGCGGCCTGGCTGAGGTCATTAATCCCTATGACTGTGTGTAGGCAACAGGTGTACTGCATAAGGTGATCTCTTACCACAAACACCAGCTCAAACTGATTGTCCAGCTTGTACTTGAGGGTGAGGGAGTCATGGTTAAAGCTGTTGTTGCCGCCCCTCTCCTAGGGCAGAAAGAAGAAAATGACAGAATTAAAGCCATGTTACAGTCCCACCAATGGTGTCATGTGTCTGTGCTTGCCACCATGTTGTAGTACACAGGAGTGTCCTGGGAATTGCACATATGCTGATTGTATGAAGGCACTGCAGGTGTCACATCACATATGCTCTCTCCCTATGTTCCCTGTACGAAGATCTGTATAATAGAACATAGACCTTTTATGTCCTCTGTATGAAACCCCACGTGATGACACAGCCTCTCTATACATTTCTTCTGTATGTAACAACTGCATGAACCCATCAACCATCACACCTCCCGAGACCCCCAATACATGACAGACACAAATACAAACACCCCAATACATGTCCTTATATCAGAGCGCCCCATATACCAACCACCAGACAACCCAATACATGACAGACACTAAGACTAACACCCCAATACATGTCCTCATCTCACAGCACCCCATATACCAACCACCAGACAATCAGAGACCCCCAATACATGACAGACACCAATCCTAACACCCTAATATATGTCCTCATCGACCATCAGACCTCCCGAGACCCCCAATACATGACAGACACTAATACTAACACCCCAATACATGTCCTCATCTCACAGCACCCCATATACCAACCACCAGACCTCCGGAGACCCCCAATACATGACAGACACTAATCCTAACACCCCAATACATGTCCTTATATCAGAGCGCCCCATACACCAACACCAGACAACCCGAGACCCCCAATACATGACAGACACTAATCCTAACACCCCAATACATGTCCTCATCTCACAGCATCCCATATACCAACCACCAGACCTCCTGAGACCCCCAATATGCAACAGACAATAATCTTAACAACCCAAGATCCCCAATATGACAACTAATAACCTGAACACCACAAAATTCCCAAAACATGGCAACCAATGCCCATAACATCTCCTTATATGAAAATCATCACCCCAAAATTCCCAATATGTCACTCAATAACCCTAACATAATAAAAGTCTCAATACATAACCAACAAGATACCCAATAACCCCAATACCCCTTACACCCCCAATACATGGTAGTCAATAACCCTAACACCCCCAACATGACATCCAATACCCCAACACCACCCAAATATGCCATGAACAGCCTGGGATCCCCGCTCCATGACAGCCAGGGCCCTTAGTACGTGTCTCCTTATGACAGTAGGCCACAGCAGCTGTCAACCCCAGAGCGGGCACAGCGCCCCCGGGCGGTCACCTGCAGGATGACGGAGCGGATGAGAGCATTGACGGGGCCGGTGAAGGAGCCCTGCACCCCCTGGAAGCACCACAAGACGATGCCGCCTTTACTGAAGATCGTGAAAAAATCCAACATCCTCCCGGCTCGTCACTGCGACAGTATGGAGACCACAGCGGCGACACGTCAGAGAAACACCGGGCCGCGTCACTTCCGCCCACCCAGCGCCCGCACATCCGGATGTGGCGCCATTTTGGTACACCCATTATCCTGTAAAGAGCCTCCATCTTAGCGCACCCAAGAATAGACTTCCGTCTCGCTGCGCCCTCTAGTGGATGATGCGGATATGGCGACAGACGCAAGATGATGACGTCAGGGTCAAAGTCTACTGTGTTAGCTGTGGCACTATGTCTGTGCTGCGGGTGTGCTGGGGCAGATCCCGGCTCCTGCCCCGGGCAACCCATACATGGGGCCAGAGGAGGCTGCTGGCGGCCGGATCCAAGGGATTCTCTGACGGTGAGTGACTGACACCATATATATTATAATTATGCACAACCCCCCCCCCCCCTAGTACTGTAATGTCATTCCTGTATATAGGACACAATGCCCATCCCCCAGTACTGTAATGTCATTCCTGTATATAACACAATGCACAGCCCCCCAGTACTGTAATGTCATTCCTGTATATAACACAATGCACAGCCCCCCAGTACTGTAATGTCATTCCTGTATAGGACACAATGCACATCCCCCCAGTACTGTAATATCATTTCTGTATATAACACAATGCACATCCCCCCCAGTACTGCAATGTCATTCCTGTATATAAGACACAATGCACATCCCCCAGTACTGTAATGTCATTCCTGTATATAGGACACAAAGCACATCCCCCCACTACTGTAATGTCATTCCTGTATATAGGACACAATGCACATCCCCCAGTACTGTAATGTCATTTCTGTATAAAAGACATTGTACAATTGCTCATGTCATTATATTTTCTCCTTGGCACAGCATTATCAGAGCCCTGGCTGGCCGAGGTGGCAGATTTTCTAGCTAATCATTTAACCACTGTCCAGAGATGATTAGACCCTGGCACTTTCCATCATAATGCATCATCACACCATCCTGTAACATGTATCTCTGTGATACGTTCTAATACCTCATTGTAACGTTCCTTTCTAGAGCTGGGCAAAGAGCTCGATAAGTTTCATAACAAAGTCAAAGACTTTCTTCCCGGGAGTGACTGGAGTCCGTTAAGGTCCACGGACCACCTTCCTCCGGAGCATGCCGATATCGTCATCGTTGGGGGCGGAGTGATTGGCTGGTCCATCGCTTATTGGCTGAAGAAGATGTATCGGCAGAAGAGAGCCTATAACATCGTGGTGGTAGAGAAAGACCCTACGGTGGGAGTCACACTACAAGGAATCTCCTTAGTCTTGTTTTGGTAGTAACGAGATACAATATGGCTGGGTCACCTAAATATCTAACTGATATGAACACTGGCACCTGGCATAGTCCTTCAACTCCACCTCTGTGCTACCCAACAACGCTGTTGGTTAGAGTGAGCATATAGGGGGCTATTATGCTTCATGTACGGTTACATCCATGTTGTGCCGCCTATGCCATATAGTGATCTCCTACATGATTTAGAAGTCACATAGTAGCTGTCTGTATCATTATGAGAAAACACTTGTGTATATTAAGAAGATTTAGCAGTTTAAGAATTTGGATTCCACCCATGTCTGTGGTTGCAGGTACACTGTGATGATACACTCATCTTGGGAAACCTCCTTCGATTGGGCTTCGTTCACCCTCTACTATAGACCTGGCCAACCTGTGGCTCTCCAGGTGTTGTGAAACTAAGCAGGTAAAGCATGCTGGGAGTTGTAGTTTCACAACACCTGGAGAACCACAGGTTGGCCAGGCCTGCTCTAGTAAGAGGCAGGGTGGGTTTGGTCATGTGACGGCTGGGTAATAATGACTTGTGTTTCGTTCTTGCTCCTCAGTACTCTCATGCCTCCACCGTTCTTTCGGCAGGCGGCATTCGCCAGCAGTTCTCTCGGCCTGAAAACATCCAGATGTCTCTGTTTGGCGCACATTTCCTGCGTAATATTAACGTAAGAGCCTAATATAATTCCTCCATTCGCCATCTGGTTGTTCAGTACGTTGGCCCATCAAGAATCAATTCATCTGCAATTAAATAATTTGTAAAATCATTGGTCATCTGCAAATGGCTTCTCCAATGGCGTCGGAATGTTGTTTTTACGTAATGTTACATGGCGGCCGCTCAGACAATATAAGGATTCTTATAGGAGTGTCCACATTTGTGTCTGTTTCCCTATAGGAATATCTGGGCGTTATTAATGAGGACCCCATTGACATCCAGTTCAACCCTTCCGGATACCTCTTCCTGGCCAGTGAAAATGGCGCGGAGGTCTTGCGGGAAAACTACACAATACAGAGGTGCGACAGATAGCCGGGTCCTGGGATCGCTACACACCTAAAGCTCCTTTTTTTTTTTGCATTTCCCCATGTTATATTTGAAATAATTCTCCCTCTCAGGAGTTAAGACGTTACCCAGCATGCTTTGCAGGTATCAGCTGTGACCATGCCAGTAGGTTTGGATAGGCCTCCTGTAGTCCATTATCATCCATTGTATGAAACTAAAACAAGCGTCCCCTCTCCTGAGACATAGGAATATCCCATGTGGAGGGAATGGGCAGTCTGTGTAACTGAACACATGCGGGTCACTGCCCTGTCCTAATCATTGTTACTCATCCATGGCTTCTGTATTAGGACACATAAAAGGTTATGTTTTGTTATCTGTCCTCTCGCCCTCAGGGAACAGGGAGCCAAAGTTGCCCTCATGTCCCCGAACCAGCTGAAGCAGAAGTTCCCGTGGCTTAACACGCAGGATGTGGCGCTGGGCTGTTATGGTGAGGTGCGTCTCTCCCTTGGGACTGTGTAACCGAGGAACGCCGTTAACCAGCTCTTTGCTTCCACCAGGTCTGGAGAACGAGGGTTGGTTTGACCCATGGACACTGCTCCAAGCTTTCCGGCATAAGGCTCTGTCAATGGGGGTGAAGCAATGCCATGGCGAGGTGGTAGGTGAGTGCCACGGGTACTGTGCACCCATTATAGCGGCACGTATTACAGATGGAGCGGTGTCCTCAGCTATTATCAGGATGATCGGTTGCGGTTCTAGAAGGTTATTTCATCTTTCGGTTCATTTTTGTAGGGTTTAACAGCACCGTTGCTAAAATGATGACCGCCGACGGTGAACCCGTGAACCTGAAAACCATCCAGGAGGTTAAAGTAAGTCGTGACGGATCTTCTATTTGATGTTTTTGTAGCCGTTGGCCTTTTACAGACTGTCTCCCTTTGCCCAGGTAAGGATGCAGAACAGTTTAGAAAGCCAGACGGTGGAATGTATGGCCGTCATCAACGCCGCTGGTGCCTGGTCTTCTAAGGTGGCAGCATTAGCTGGCATTGGCGCTGGAAGTCCTGGGTCAGTAGAAGAAGTGGCGCTTCCTGTAGAGCCCAGAAAGAGGTATTTCCCTGATCAATACAGAATCACTATTCTGCAAACATTTTACTGACGGCTAAAAGGGAAAGATGGTTGTACAACACTGTCTTATCTTCTCCCGTTTCAAAGTAATGATCTGCCCATTAAATATCTTCATGTAGATGTCACTGGGAAAGCATGCTGGGATGATGCGGCTTTAATGGCTGGACATAGGTCACTGTTACACGCTACAGAACTTGCAGAATGTGAATTGTTTCTCACAGATACGTCTACATGTTTCATTGTCCTGATGGCCCCAGCATGGACTGTCCTCTGCTGATTGACAGCTCAGGGGCTTATTTCAGGAGGGAGGGATTCGGAGGGAACTATATTGGCGGCCTATCGCCCCCAGAGGTAAGGGCTGCAGGGTTTCCGTACCGCTTATTATAATGAGCTCCACACTACATTCATGTAACCCGGTTCTCTCATCCCTTCTGCGCAGGAGGAGGAGCCAGACAACAGTAATCTGGAAGTGGACCACGATTATTTTCCGCAGAAGGTCTGGCCGCTCCTGGCTCACAGAGTGCCTATTTTGGAATCCTTAAAAGTAAGATTTTGGTTTTTGAAATTCTATGTTAGGGGGTGGTTTTAGGTGTTAATTCCATATTAGCAACCTGTATCTGATCAATGCATCAGACTGAGACACCGCTGTAATGTGTCCATGTGAGACCCCGCTCCTTCTCTAATGCATTGGTGTATATAAAAAGTCATGCTCTAGCCTAAACTCCCCTCCTCCTCTAATGCATTGGTGTATATAAAAGTCATGCTCTAGCCTGAGCCACCGCTGCAATGTGTCCATGTGAGACCGTAGAAACTCCCCTCCTCCTCTAATGTATTGATGTATATAAAAGTCATGCTCTAGACTGAGCCACCACTGTAATGTGTCCATGTGAGACCCTGCTCCTTCTCTAATGCATTGGTGTAATAAAAAGTCATGCTCTAGCCTAAACTCCCCTCCTCCTCTAATGCATTGGTGTATATAAAAGTCATGCTCTAGACTGAGCCACCACTGTAATGTGTCCATGTGAGACCCTGCTCCTTCTCTAATGCATTGGTGTAATAAAAAGTCATGCTCTAGCCTAAACTCCCCTCCTCCTCTAATGCATTGGTGTATATAAAAGTCATGCTCTAGACTGAGCCACCACTGTAATGTGTCCATGTGAGACCCTGCTCCTTCTCTAATGCATTGGTGTAATAAAAAGTCATGCTCTAGCCTAAACTCCCCTCCTCCTCTAATGCATTGGTGTATATAAAAGTCATGCTCTAGCCTGAGCCACCGCTGCAATGTGTCCATGTGAGACCGTAGAAACTCCCCTCCTCCTCTAATGTATTGATGTATATAAAAGTCATGCTCTAGACTGAGCCACCACTGTAATGTGTCCATGTGAGACCCTGCTCCTTCTCTAATGCATTGGTGTAATAAAAAGTCATGCTCTAGCCTAAACTCCCCTCCTCCTCTAATGCATTGGTGTATATAAAAGTCATGCTCTAGCCTGAGCCACCGCTGCTCCTCTAATGTATTGGTGTATATAAAAGTCATGCTCTAGCCTGAGCCACCGCTGCTCCTCTAATGTATTGGTGTATATAAAAGTCATGCTCTAGCCTGAGCCACCGCTGCTCCTCTAATGTATTGGTGTATATAAAAGTCATGCTCTAGCCTGAGCCACCGCTGCTCCTCTAATGTATTGGTGTATATAAAAGTCATGCTCTAGCCTGAGCCACCGCTGCTCCTCTAATGTATTGGTGTATATAAAAGTCATGCTCTAGCCTGAGCCACCGCTGCTCCTCTAATGTATTGGTGTATATAAAAGTCATGCTCTAGCCTGAGCCACCGCTGCTCCTCTAATGTATTGGTGTATATAAAAGTCATGCTCTAGCCTGAGCCACCGCTGCTCCTCTAATGTATTGGTGTATATAAAAGTCATGCTCTAGCCTGAGCCACCGCTGCTCCTCTAATGTATTGGTGTATATAAAAGTCATGCTCTAGCCTGAGCCACCGCTGCTCCTCTAATGTATTGGTGTATATAAAAGTCATGCTCTAGCCTGAGCCACCGCTGCTCCTCTAATGTATTGGTGTATATAAAAGTCATGCTCTAGCCTGAGCCACCGCTGCTCCTCTAATGTATTGGTGTATATAAAAGTCATGCTCTAGCCTGAGCCACCGCTGCTCCTCTAATGTATTGGTGTATATAAAAGTCATGCTCTAGCCTGAGCCACCGCTGCTCCTCTAATGTATTGGTGTATATAAAAGTCATGCTCTAGCCTGAGCCACCGCTGCTCCTCTAATGTATTGGTGTATATAAAAGTCATGCTCTAGCCTGAGCCACCGCTGCTCCTCTAATGTATTGGTGTATATAAAAGTCATGCTCTAGCCTGAGCCACCGCTGCTCCTCTAATGTATTGGTGTATATAAAAGTCATGCTCTAGCCTGAGCCACCGCTGCTCCTCTAATGTATTGGTGTATATAAAAGTCATGCTCTAGCCTGAGCCACCGCTGCTCCTCTAATGTATTGGTGTATATAAAAGTCATGCTCTAGCCTGAGCCACCGCTGCTCCTCTAATGTATTGGTGTATATAAAAGTCATGCTCTAGCCTGAGCCACCGCTGCTCCTCTAATGTATTGGTGTATATAAAAGTCATGCTCTAGCCTGAGCCACCGCTGCTCCTCTAATGTATTGGTGTATATAAAAGTCATGCTCTAGCCTGAGCCACCGCTGCTCCTCTAATGTATTGGTGTATATAAAAGTCATGCTCTAGCCTGAGCCACCGCTGCTCCTCTAATGTATTGGTGTATATAAAAGTCATGCTCTAGCCTGAGCCACCGCTGCTCCTCTAAGAAACCCGCCCCAGCATTAGGTGTTTTAAGGCGAAACCCATTTAACAAAATATATATTATATTTCCAACCCATTTTTGCCATTGTGCATGTTAATACGCAGGATGGAGGCTGTGGAGATGCCTGGATAAGAGCAGTAACATACCAGAGACCTGCCTCAGGTGTCCTCTCACCCTCAGGGTTATGCACTTTACCCCATGCAGAGCAAGTAGTCTGTGTGACAGAGAAGATCCTACTTTTTCTTTCTGAGCAGCTCGGCCACAGATGGCCCTTTCCTCTTGCCCCCTGCAATTAAAGGTTCGTTATATCCTTAGTGATAAGGGGTTTCCCGGCTATGGGGATAATCTAAGGGCTGTTCTTACCTTTCTTATCCCTCGGATCTTCCTCTGCTTTGGCCCCGGATCTCCTGGCGTAAGCCGCTTTCATGCGCTGGATGTTGTGCTTGCTGACCGTCTCGTGCACCACGATGGGCTGGGGATAATCTTTACCGATAACGCAGCCGGCCGCCTCCTGCACGCTGCGCGGAGACTTCCACGGTTCATATATATACTCTGCCGGAAACTTCCTCAGGACGGGCAGATACTTCCTGGCAGAGAGAAGGAGGTAGGGGTGAGACACGGGATAATAGGGCCAGTCTCCTCTGTATGTAGGACCATTGCCTCCGTTACTGGTACGCACTTTATGTAGTCACCGTTTTTATCAGTCTTCTTGCCGAACGCCACCGGGGAGTACACCCGGAAGAACTGGTGAAAGAAGGCGCTCGCCGAGAGCCACTGCCAATTGCCGGCATTCAGCGACCAGTCTGCATCCAGCAGCAGCAGCTCAAATACCTGCAGAAGGGGAACGTCAGGCGTGGGTTATACCAGGGATAGGACACTACAAGTCCCAGCATGCTTTGGCAGGTAACAGCTGCGCCGATGCTCTTGGAGCATGCTGGGAGTTGTAGCAACACAACACCTGGGTCATACACTATTAATGTCATACACAAAGTTCCTGTGCCTGCTCGGAAATGCCCCTCACACAGCCTGCAATAAATGCTGCCACGCTGAGAGAGGCGCTGTAGAGTCACTAGAGCATGATACAGTGCCGCTCTTGCCATAGAACACAACTCTATGGTCTTCCCTTAGCGAGACACTAGGTTACTATGCGGGGGCAGCAATAACGGATCTCACCTTTTGACCTTCTTCCCATGAGATCCACAGGTCACCACGGGTCAGGAAACAGGCCACGGCGTGGCGTGCCAGATGATGGATCCAGCCCTCTGTCCTCAGCTGCGTCATGATGGCGTCTATGAAGGGAAAGCCGGTCCTGCCCTGCGGGTGGGGGGGGAGCGACTATACGTCAACACTCACACCTACGGGTTCACTGCGTTGCCAGTAAGTGCCCAGAGTGTGGAGGAGCCCACAAACACGGGGAGAACATACAAACGTCACGCAGATAGGAAGAGGATAGAGGCGTGAACTCATGACATACAAACCATCGAGGCAGCAAATAAAATGATGTGCAGGATCCTGGCTAAGGGCCAGGCGGGAGGAGAGGGGCCAAACATGCGCACATTCCGCTGCCTCTGACCCACCCACCACCCTCTAAGGTGACATTAAAGAGTTCTAAGCCTAAAATCGGCCCCACGGCACTCACTTCAGTCCAGGCCTGGAGGTGCTCCTTGTTCTCAGCCCAATCCACCTGGACGCAGACGGGATTTCCTTCCATCTTGTCGAAGTTCGGGATGCCGGCCCCTGCCGTGTAAAAGAACTCACGCCACAGCAGCTGACCGTGAAGAGACACCGGGGGGGCGGAGTGCTTCTTCTGGGGGACACAAGGGATACAGGAATGAAATCTGCCTTTGGCCCTTCCTCATAATGACGCTTATGCAATGATTTGGTGGCAGCAGAATTGTGAAGTAACCTATAGCAACCTATTCAAGCTTAGCAGCCATTGGATGGATTGCTTTTCAGAATACAGGTGTAGGAATGTGTGGCATGCAGGGGATTTGTGTAGCTGGATCAGGCACTGGTAAGCTGCGGCACACTTGGTGGTTTGCCAGGTATCCGCTATGGCTTTGCTAAAGGTCTAGACATCTCAGTCATAGAGACATGGCTGATCAGGCAGAGTATCCGAGCTCAGGTGTGTGTCTATGACCGAGCCTAAGATGGGAATCGTAAAACGGTATTTATTGCAAAGGAAAAAAAAGCTGCATAATATCAAAGTTTTTGCAGGCGTAGGCAAAACGCGTTGGGTATTGAGAGAAACACCCGTGTTTTAAATGCATGAAATCTATACTGCTAAACATACATCCATGGGACTTGATCCAGACATAATTAGCCTCTATTGTGTAGAATAATGTACAGTTTTGAGTAGTGCGCAACCCCCTGCACAATTTCAATACGTACTTGCCAATCTGGTACACATGGTGCGTGCTCACTCCTGTGCAGAGGCAGTGTTTCACGCTGAATTCTGCACTGGCCGGATGCATGGTGATTGCACAGTACATACTGACGTTATGAAACTAGGATCTAGCCTATGGGCATTGGTAATAGGGTACACAATGTGTATGATGGATACTGGTAGTCTCACCCCCTGGTAGATCTCTGCCAGTCTCCAGTAAAATGTCCGCGCAGACAGACAGCCAAACTTCATGTAGGGGCTGAGGACGGTGGTGCTGGGGCTGAGAGAATTGGGCTCTGTGTCTGGCTTCTTGAAGTTGCAGACCCACGCCTGAGGACAGAGGGAAGACGATCAGACCTCAGAGGAGGAGATGTGTGAGAAGTAACCAGACAACTCCACTATTATCTATTAATAATCACAGCAGGAACAGGCAGTCTGTGGCACAACAAGTCCCAGCATGCTCACTCAGTGGTGCAAACATAAATAAATAAAGCTCACCATTGGATCCACCCCCTACCCCCCAGCAAACCGATGCACCCCAGCTGGCCCTTTACCGTTCTCTTCATGTGGACATCCAGTCGTCTCAGAGCCTCACTCTCCCCTCCGGGGTACAAGTGTGGCCCCAGTTCCCTGCCGCCCTGTCCCAGCTCCTCTAATGTGGGGACCCCATACCTCTCTTCATACGAGGTCTTCCATGGGGTGCGACAATCTAACGGAGACAGACGAGGCAAGAACATTAAAAATATACACAGCCATCTGCAATCCAATACACTATATTGCCAACACACCTGCCATGCACAGGGTGGTAATGTCCTATACAAACACTTTAATATCTGTCTATTAAATCACTTAATATGTTACAACGAAATGAAGGTTATCCAAGGACTGCCAAGAGGCTGGTTCAATGGTAGCTGTGTCTCGGGAGTCTGGGATTTCTCCAGCCATAATTTAATAGGATTGCTAGTAAGACTGGAACCTTGTACTTGTCCAGAGATAGACGCTTCATGTAACAGAAATACTAATACATCACTTATAGATGCCACACAGCTGATCACACAGAGAAACGTGTGTGGTTTGGTGACTGATGTAACAATCGCCATGATTGGTGAGTTTATCCGCCCTGTATGGAAACCTCAGAGACATAGAAAGTGACAGCAGATAAGAGCCACTAGACCCAGTTATTTATACCGTACGGACACTAAATGTAGGATATCCTTATATTTATACCAAGCATGTTTCAATGGTTCTGCTGTGTTATTCTCTACCACCTCAGATGGGAAGCTACTCCACATATAACCACACTCTCATATAGAAAGGTCTACCGCCCTCCGGTTTATACACATGCCCTGGTGTTCTAAGACATCTCTTCCTTTGTATAATGCCCCTTGCCATCTCTACCTACGTTTCATGGTCTCCTTTGTGGGTGCGTGGCAGGGACGCTTGGGAGGGCCGATAGATGCCAAGACAGTTTGTAGGCGAACGTAGGTCAGAGGTGGCTTCCCGTTGTTTTCTGCAATCACTCTGCGGCGACAAGGACAAAACTATTAGTTATCTATGGTGAGCGCAGATGAAACAGACCTTCATATAGAGCTCAAAACAATACAGTGTCTATATACCAGGGCTCCACAAATACCGGTCTCCAGGGCACTTCAAAAATTGGGATTTAGCCGCTGACGTGAAGGAGCAACCGCCGGTTTACGCACAGGGTGACAAGGATTTTTTCTACCAGGCTCGCCCACTGAAACAGCCTGAATGTAAGCGCTAAGCCGATTGTCCCCACAGTTTCAGCGGGTGAGGATGGCGCCCCCTGGAGATAGAAGGCAGTTGTTGCTTCTCCACGTCATCAGCAGCTAACACGCTGTGCAGGAGAAAATACAGTGAGAGAACTCTTAGCACATAAGTAAACGCATGTTATAGATAGTAGTTATCTTATATTAGGCTATATTTAACAAGTTTACCTTGACAGTTGTGTGCGGGTGATATATTATATGTAAACAAAATTGTCTAAATAGCTTTTTCTGGCACCTTAATTCTTCTGCTGGTGACTAGATTCTCAAAGGATTTCTTGAGCTCTGCTCCATACATACTGGAGGCATAAATCATTGGACGAGCCGGGGTATTCCTCTTCAGGAAATTCAGGAAAGAGAGCATAGACCAAGCGGCAATGCACATCTATGCCACCCTTCTGCCCTTAGATACATCAACAATAACTCTGCCGTGTAACTACAAATGTGATCGCTGCCCAGACCTAAGTGTATTTGGCCCTACATCCAATGAAACGGTCTAGAGCATGGCCGGGACACACCTGTCTATGTCATACAGGGTGTTGGACACCCTCTGAATGACTTCCACGTTGTGTTCGGCTGCCAATCGCTCCACCTCCGAGTCGCGCTGCCTGGAGTACGGCTCTGTGTCCACTTCAAAGGTCAGACGAGTCACCTTCCACTTCTGGAATAGCAGCGGGAAGACCTCCGCCGGTTTCCCTCTCACCACAAACAACCTGCGGGAGATATAGAACGAGCAGAGCGTAAACCAGAAGAGCCGACGCTGGATGAACCCTCCTCTAGGTCTAGGTTAGAACTACAGCACTAGCGGCCAACAAGACAACCCACCTTGCAGCCCCCCCTAGTGACAGCCCCTGGTACCTGCTGTTGATTTTTTTCAGACTTTCGTCCAGATCCTTCAGCGCTTCCACGAGGAATCTCCAGCGATTGGCGCTCACTCTCATGTTTTTGGGGAACCAGGGGTCCAGGATGAAAATGGGATGGAGCTCCACAGAGTCCTTTATGGCGGCCAGGAGGGCAGGATTATCGTGGAGACGCAGTCCCTTCCGGAACCAGTGGATGGAGCGGTGCGTCATGGTGGTAGCGTCCTGTACAGCATCAAAAGAATACGCATTATGGTCACCCATAAACATACTGATAATGCTGATTATTCTTATTAAATACAAGACGCAGCCTGGTACCCGAACTCAGCGACCTCTCCAACTGCCTAAAACGTTCTATTCAGTGTGTACCCGGTGTAGTATTAGTACAGTGTATAATGCAGTGTGATCCCAGTACCCGGTGTAGTTACGTTCTGTTATATATGGTGCAGTGTGTATGCTCTGTTATATATGGTGCAGTGTGTATATTGTGTTATATACGGTGCAGTGTGTACGTTCTGTG
>WWET01006902.1:25759-44990 GCA_011038615.1 Limnodynastes dumerilii | reverse complement strand
TACTATTATATTATTATTATAATATTACACAGATACTGACCAGCGTTACTATTACACTGTTATTGATCACCTCTCATCACTCATTCGGTTTGCTACGGATGAAATTTGCATGGTTTTGCAGGTGTAACTTTCCTCCTGTTTTCCTCTTATTTTGGCACTGTCCTCGGTCTCTATGCCGGGTCACACAGCTCGTCTCATGGCTTTTTACAGCTATTTTAAGACAAAGCTTTTCTGTAAAACTCCAGGTTTTTTCTCTGATATTCTTCTGCAAAGCCGAAATGTTCACTTTGGTCTCAAACTACAAAATTCAAGGTCCATCTACGACCGGGGCCCATTACAAAGCAATACCTTGTATAACAATAACTTAGGATGGGAAAGAATATTATGAAACAATAGGGCGAAATATTGAGGTATATGATATATACGGCATATTATCTCATTTTCCAGAATCCAGATTTATCCTTGTAACCAATGACCCCCCTATACAGTCACTTGACTAAGAGGGAACGCCTATACAGTCACCTGACTAAGAGGGAATGCCTACTTGCCACCTAAGAGGGAACACCTATACAGTCACCTGACTAAGAGGGAATGCCTACTTGCCACCTCAGCCCCACCCCCTGTCTTATGTCTGGATGGGTGCACGGAGAGAGAAAACACCTGTGCTCTGATTGGTTAGTGTGGATGTTGGGATCCAGCTCCTTAGCTAATAAAATATCTCACATGGGTCGGAGTGAGCATCCTATGAACCCTCCTCTCACCTGTATATTCTGGAAAGCAGATGGTCAAAGGAGACTTCTTGATCTTCTCGGCAAACAGGTCCTTCTTGTTGAGGAAGAGGATGATCGATGTGTCGATGAAGAATTTGTTGTTACAAATGGAATCGAAGAGCATTAGAGACTCATGCATTCGGTTCTGCAGCGAGGAGGCAGGACAGAGAGGAGATGGAAGACAGAAAGAAAGGAGAGAAGGAGTTAGGCTGAGGAGAGAGGAACGGTTACCAGCATAAAACAAAGGAAAAACAAAAGGAGACATCATTAGAGTCATCGGCTTCCTGAACACTACGTCCATTTGGTCTACACAACTTCCTCAAGGGGTTTGGACGGGCAATAAGACCTCGATTATCCATCGCAGAAACCCCTTGAGTGTTTTATGGAAGAACGGTTTTCAAAGGACCCTCAAGATCAAAATACAAATACAATTCAAATGATATTTTAAACAATACGGAGTAATTCTAAAGCAGAGGAGGGTTTAAGGGGCAAAAACGAACAATCGCTATATAAGAAGCCCCACAGAATGAATTCATTTGCTTTGGTGTCGTCTGCCATTTCCATGGCGCAGTCTGGAGACGTAATAACGCACACACCGTCTACAGTATATGGAAGCATCTTATCATGGTTCAATAGCCGCATAGGTACGTTACCAACCAGTGATATAAAACAAAAGAACCCGTTTAATGGACGGAAGAGAGCGCTACATACAAGTTACAATATCTGGCAGTGGTTGGGCTTAATGACGTCCTCTAGAAAGAAAGACGACCTTAATTAATCAACGTATACCATTGGTGCAACGTATTGTTTGTTTGAGACCTATCAATAGCAATCTCCAAGGTATTTGGAGAAAAAAAAACATTTACCGTCCATCTCCTTTATAATAAAAAAATGACAGATTCATCTTCCACTGGTCGCTGATTAATAATACTAGATTTTATATTAATACAAAAAAAATAAAACACAGCATCCGTACTGAACTAGAAGCAGCTGCTGACATTTATCACGTTTCCCTTCATTTTAATAATTATTACTTTTAGAAGTTGGGCTTGATAATCAGACGCTGGGGACAATTGCTAAAATATATATATATTTCAGATATGAAGGACATTTGTTTATCTTAGTATCATGATCAAACATTAAATTACTGTTTCATAAAGAACTTTCTCGCAGCATTTCATCCATGTTCAAATCAGTAACATAATATGTTCAGGCTTTTTACACACAAATCAAACTCTTTCTATGGTCGGGTTTTAAATGTTTATTTCCATAAACCCAGATGAAGATCATGATCGCCATGAAATTGAGCACACATAAAATATATATATATGTAGTGTTAAAAGACAGAAGTATTTGAGATGCAAAACTACCGCACGCAATATGATAACGGGGACAATTGACTGTTGGTTAATTGGCTCAATTATTGGACCGATTTGTTCGGACGTTGACAAAACGAATTTCTCTCACCCAATTAATGGATACAGGGCAACGAGGAGAGAGTCCCAACTATCGGCCAGTGTTTAGCCACTATTCAGTGTCCCCAGAGACCGCGTTTGATCAGTTGCTGGGGAGATCATATAGTACGTGGCAAGAGTTTTACCCCCATTGTAATGTTTGTAACCTGAATTCGTGAGGACCAATATAACAGGAGGTATCGATACGAACCACTAAACTTACAGATCAGAGATCACGGATCACAGAATCCAATAATTAATAGAATATATTGCAGTATGTGCTTTTGGCACTTAAATTAAACGTTTAGGAAAGATGCTGAAAGGCTGATGGCGAGATTATGTTGGCACCACTGGATAACCAGATTAACGCTGCACCTTCTCCCTGCGTCTTCTTCCATAAGGCATAAATATAGGGAAATCAATCTGTAAAATCATTAAATACAAAGTATTGCTATCTAGAATCAGCCCTTGCTCTGACAATAGGTAAAAGACTTGGCAGAAGACCGGGTAAGAGCTCTATAATACACAAATATTCACCCCCCCCAGAGTGCCCAGTCATCAGACGATATACAGATATCACATATATATATATTTGGCACGAGGACGCAGGCAGAATTTCCTGGAGGTGTCCAAAATATCTGGTTTGGCAGAAGGACAAAACTTCTCCGTCGGCCTGGCCAGCGCTCCGGAGCTCAGTACAAGCCGCAGCCGCGCAAATTATTGGCTATGATGACGTCTGTGACGGCGTCAAACACAAACTGGATATTGTTGGTGTCTGTGGCGCAGGTGGTGTGAGCGTAAATCTCCTTGTCGGGAGACTTGTTCCGGTTTTCGTACTGGCGCTGGATGTAGGCTACACCCTCCGAGAAGGAGCGGTCACCTGCAAGACAGGAGAGGGAAGACAACAGGAGAGTCCTTCACAGAGGTGTTACACAGCAGACACCGAGGAGCGGAGGAGATAATAATAATACTGTGTATTCCCTGCATGGGGGGGGCACCACTATGCGCTCGTCCCGTGACAGAGAAAGTGCTCGGGTCTTTTCAGTGTTCATATTAAGGCTCATCCTGCACTCACTTATTCATCAACATAAAGAAAGACGAAATGGTTCATGATAATATTACTAAAACTCTGTAAAGTCTGACAAGAGGACACATTACAGAACCCGTCTCGTCTCTTTGTATTGTCATTTTTCTGATGTTTTAAGGTCTGACGTCCAAAGTCATAAAAACGTACAAATACACAAAAGTGACAGAACATCCACGTGACTTCTGACTGTCGCAAATTCATTTAAAAACATAGAAGAAAAAGACAGAACTATTTTTTGGGGTGGGAAACTGCAGTTTAATTGAATAAAGGAGGCGGCAGCAAAGCGTTTAGCAGGTGGGATTTTAAAAAGACGCCTTTAACTTGTAGGCAAGGGAGTGAGCAAACGTGGGCCTGCGCCTGTGATTTAGAGCGTGTAAAGGAACCTTACGGAGTTTCCAAGGTTGTGGTTGGAGGTGGCTCTTCTGCTAGGAGGTGCAATAGTTTAATAGCGGCTTACACACAAGGGAGGCGTAAAATTCATGGGAATACAGATGTTCTCACCCAGCGGTACTTGTACCTGTGGTGATACGCGGGGCGTTGTCTGGTGGCACCTGGGGAGACCGGGCATACGTGCAAAGAGATGGCAGTCATGCTTTTATTATAAGCAGGTGCAACACCAGCGGGCAGAGGGCATAAATAAAGCAACATCATACATAATAGCAGAGGGCAGGAGAAAGTTCTGGAATTGGCGTCTGAAGGGACTCCTGGGGCATCTCTATAGACTTCACTTAGATGGTGTCAAGGAGATGGTCGTTCCAGGATCCCAGCCTAAATATTACCCACAGGGACAGTACCGAGTTTACCTATTCTGTAGACATCTTTCAGGGATTATCGAAGGGGCTCGCTGTCTGGACACATAGTTTCCGTAATCCAGCACTTCACTTATGGGCTTTGTTTTAGAATCACCTACGTTCTTCCCACTAGCAAATCACACCCCTGGATTATAGGAGGAAAGTTATTTCCATAGCGGCCGAATATGGGATCCGTGGGGCCAATAGATTTAGACTCCCGGCTCCTTTGTCATTTTAAGTGCCAAAGGATCTTAAACATCAATATAGGATCCTACGGTGGGAGGTCTGTGCGAGCATTGGGTTTCCCAAGAGCTCACACAAATGTGTGGGGTCCAGCCCCTAGAATTCCTGATTCACCGGAGTTACAGACAAGAACAAAGACTCCATCTTGCCTATCCGATATCAGGGAGCCTACACGGAGTTTGCCAGTGTACTACATTGGACGTAGTGATGTTTATGGTGAGGTTAAGAGACCCAACGCGTTTCACCACAGATACATCATGAATGTTGGTTAAGGTGCCTACATTGTGTGTAGCCGCCAAGGACACATTGAGGACAGGTGTTCCACTGGGGTTGTGGCAAATGTGTGTGACATTTATACGGTCGGGTGTACCTGTGTATTCCGGAAAGCAGAGCGTAAGCGGCGATTTCCTGATTTTGTCCTGGAAGATATCTTTCTTATTCAGGAACAAGATGATGGAAGTGTCAATGAACCACTTGTTGTTACAGATGGAGTCAAACAGTTTGAGGGACTCATGCATTCTGTTCTGTAACACAAACAAGAGCCGCAAATCACACCGGCTCCAGGTACACAAGGGCTCACAATGGCAACGGCTAAACACTCAGTGCTCCGGCAGAATGAACATCTGAAGCTCATGCAGTGTTTATGCTCCACGCGCCCTCCCGTCTTTCCTGTCCCCCTGCTCCTGCACACGTTGTGTGCTCATGCTTCAAGCTCTCCCTGTATCGTGTAGCCGGTAACACTGACGTCATCTCGCCCATGCTCCATTGTGCCCCGCTGTACATGCTTCATAGCTAGTTCTCCATGCCGGTGTTTACAATGCTATCTCTCTCTACTCTATCAAGTCTATCGCTGTTCTCCAACAGTCTATTCTTACACCACCTATAATTTCACCTCTCCGGCAATGCTACTGTCTAACTCTCCTTCTATTCTTACCCCATCGTGCATAGAATGTAATGTATTCTGGTGGGTTCAGCTCATCTGAAAACGTTACTACACCCCATTCTATCATAGTAGAAGAGGTTGGAAAAAGACATCAATCTATCAAGTTCAACCTACTAAGGATCTCTAGCTTATAAGTGAAATTGATCCAGATGAAGCAACCTCCAATCTGGAAAAATCCAAGATGGCCGTCCCATTTCTCCCTGGATCCACTACAATCCTTCATTTCAATGAACGGTTCTGGTAACCCTGGACGCCCTTTTCTGCTAAAAATTTGTCTCACCCTTTCTTAAACATATCAATTGATCAGTGGCAGTGATTCCATATCTTGACTGCCCTTACTGTAAAGAACCCTTTGGTGCAGAAACTTTCCCTAACCTTAGTGGATGACCCCATGTCCTGTGTACAGCCCTTGGGGGTAAAGGACTAAAAGTTCCCTGTATTGACCCTTAATGTAATTGTATATCGTCATCATATCTCCTCTTAGACGTCTCTTTTCTAAAGCAAACCTTCCTAAACGGACCATCCTTTCCTCATAGCTCAATGACTCCTTTGTGGAACCTTAATCTCTCATTTTATAGTTTGATGCTTATCGTGATTTACTGGAGAACAGTTTATGAGGCCTTCACATACTGTAGGCTTGGCCGTGATAAGGGAATGGGATTTTAGTTATCTACATGGCATGGTTGAAGTCAGCAGCTTACAGTTTAGGTCATGCAGCTTTCTAGTAGTTGCGAGGACCATGCAGATTTATAATGATTAATTCAGGACACATCAGGCCTGGAAATAAATGAAGAATTGGATGGAGGAGAGTAACCTGGGAGAGATCTTGTCCTGATGCTTCAATCCAGTGATTAAGTAGGGAATAGTTCATGCAAAGTGACAGAACGCAGTGGAAATTTAGTATGGACACAAGATTTAAGCTCATGCATATAAAGCCAGAAGGAGAAGCAAGGTTTGGTCACTGGGCACAAGACAAGGTCCTGCTAACAGGGCGCTTGTTGCTGTGGTTTCTATCTGGTTATTATCGGAACATAAAGCTTCATACCTGTGGAATTTGATGGGTCTCTCGGTTGCTGGACAGGCAGCGGTGTTAGAGAGGACTGGACGACAGATGAAGGAAAGAGTTGAAGCGTTGAAGACACAGAGCTGTTTGGTGAGAGCCGTGTGGAAGCCTCCCCAGCAGGACCACGAAAGCAGAAAGCAAGTGAACAAGAGGCACGAAGCAAACCAAAGAGTCAAGAGGTTAACGGTAGGCGGCAGGCCACGCAGGCTGTGGTTAGTGACGGAAACCAATGCATTTCTCTATGTCTGACTGGGCAGTTGGCCCTCAACAGCATGAAATGTAAGCAGAGCGGACTAGATATAGAGGAGACCCGGGCTTTGGGGGAAATAAACCAACAAAAGTTATCAAATTCCCAGAACTCTGCAAATCTGTAACATGGAAAATAATAATGTGCAACCACAACATACCACGAAAATGTCAGTGTGCATACACCACATACCACGAAAAATGTCAGTGTGCATACACAACATACCACAAGACGATAAAATGTGCAAACACACAGATACGTTTTATACCTTCAGACATACACATTCTCAAGCAAAACTTTCACACACTAAAGACATTGTTATAACTACCAATAATGATTCTATTTACTCCAAAGAGGCAGAACATCAGCTCTGAAATCATTCTCTTCTCATAGTCGTGGATCTGTTTACAAGCCTACAAGTAACATGGAAGCAAACCCTAGTGACCGGTATACCTGGACAGTGACATGAGGACAACCAGCTCATCAATAGAGAGTAGATATAGACAGCGGTTGAATGTATGAATGTCTAAGCATCTATATGCCAGTGTGTATATATATTCCTCAGGTTGCCAATCTGTGATAAATTCTCTTATAAAACCAGTCAAGGTGTGAGATCTTTTTCCTTTATGTGTGTATCATGACATTAAAAAATAACGGACCATAATATTGTAAACTTTGTAAACATTTTTACTTCATAATAGCTAAAAATGGCGCGCACACCAGAGACACATTCTTTATAAACATATAATAAAGCCAACGCTTAAGCCGGTAATATTGCACTCCGGGGTATATCCGGCTCTCCCGTCTGCAGCGATCCACTCAGTGTAAAGATGCGCGATCGTCCTTCTGCTTCGAATGCTGAGTTCTACAAGTCTGTTTTGCAATCGCACAACGCGTTTCGTCTCGGCTGTTTAGAGCAGATGTGGACTTCCTCAGGGATACAGATGTGAGAGCCGGATTGGGTGAGAATTGTAGAAGTGTACGCAGATCAGTCTCCGCCGTTACTCTAAGCCACAGCGGAGCAGCCGCCTGTCTGACAAGAAGCCGGTACTGGCAGCTTAACACAGCGCATCCACAGTATGGAAGGGAGAGAGAGACCATCCAACACCAGAGCGAATGCCAAGGTTTAGGTCACTGTGCCATGACCAATAATACCCGCGTTTGTATGTACACGAGGAGCCAGTGTCGGTGGATGGCAAACGGCGAATCAGGACTCTGGAGACAGTTCGTTACCAGCTTTATTAAACCCAAGAATAGTTCTCAAGATATTCAATAAAATTCCGGTGGGCAGTGTCACACGATGCCAGGGAGTCCCCCGTGTACACGATATCTCCCCTCAGTGACCCAGTTTGGAATTCACCTGCTTTCTAGGAGCGGAATCTTGACTTCCAATAATCTTACGAAAGAGGATCGGGACTTAAATCCCATGTGGGTGTTCCCTCTTAATCAGTGACCGTGTAGGCATTTCATCTGTGTACCCATCCAGACATAATCAAAGGGGTGGAGCAGAGATGAGAAGTAGGCGTTCCCTCTTAGTCAAGTTTCCGTATAAACGTTCCCCTCTCTCTGCGTGCCACATGCAGACCTCTGAACCTCTAGGAATCTCCTAGTTGTTCAACCTCCATCGGTGCGAGTGGGTGTGGTTGCAAGTTGAACGCACGGGCGGGGCTCGACAAATTCCAGGAATGAGTCCGGGTCGGATAGTCCACTGGGTGATCGTGTACAGTGCGACGCCATTCCAGTGACGCGAAAGCTTGGGGCGGCTGGACCCGCATCCTGTGCGAGCAATGGAGCCATGGACACAGGAATGACCTGGACCACTGCGCAGTGGACCAGACAGCGGCTTTCCTCAGTGGCTGAAAGCGCATCCGTGTCTTACGTACACTGAGCAGCGCCGAGGAGAGAGGAAACCAGGAGACTTTATTTGCCAAGTAAAGAGGATGAGAGGATCTGCGGCGTATAATATTCATTTCACAGGAGCCCCTCTCTCTCTCTCTCTCCATGTATGGCATAATGCAACAAAAAATACAAAGAAAAATATAAGAAATTCAATTAAAATTCTACCTAAAAAGAAATGAAGGCCACAAATATCTACACCTGGCTTCTAACTACTTTGCCAGACTTCGAAATAATAATAAAAAAAAACTTGTGGTCCTTGCGCACGGCGTCTGTATAGCGCAGCCCAGCCAGTGCTAGCGGATAACGGACAAAACGTAGCTCAGGGTTCAAATCCAATGAAAACCAGAATTCTAAATCTGGCGCTTAATGACTTTTTGTGCGTTTAAAACAGAAATGTCCATTCGCCAGGATACGGAAAACACAGAAGAGCGTTTTACGGTTATATATATTACTGGCCACTGTTCTTTTGCGGTGCACTAGTAGCCTGTGTGACTGGGACAATCGCCGCACAGGAATTGTGGGCTTCTGTAATATAATATGAACTAAAAATAAACAGTTGTAGCAGAAGCTTAAAAACATTTCTTTTTTTTTTTTTTTTTAACAAAACTTTTATTATAAATATTAGGAATTAAAAACAAAAAGCAAATCAAAATATTTATTTCGGAGTTTAAAAATCACCTTTAATTTAAAAAATAAATAAATAAATACACTGTAAAATTGATTTCGGAATGAAATTTAAAAAGATTTTTCATTATAAACTTTATTGTGCAGCAAGGGCTGAAATTGTTTGTATTTTTTTCATATTTAATTTTTTACACGCATGAAAATGACTTTGTAACACACACACACACACAACGCAATTCCGTGTGATATAGCTGAAAAACGACAAACGCCTTCTTAAATTTTGTGCTTTACCCCTGTATGACACAATCCTCTGTAGTCACACCTTGTGCCACAACGGTTCCATTTTGACTTCTCCCAGGTACAACACAATCCCAGCAAATTCTCTGTTTACATTACAAGTTGTGTCAACAAGAGAGAACACAGAGCTCATCCTCATCATCATTATTACACAGAGGGAATAGAACGCGCTCATACAATATTCATATTATGTAACAGGGCAGCTCTATGGTTAGTAAATGTGCATGTATAATTTATAAGAAAAAGTACCACGAGCTGACCTTACACAGAGTAATCACTACTAATAATCTCTTATTATACTAATAATCTCTTTCTCTATATTCCGATTTTTTTTAGTATAGAGCGTTTCATGCATCAGAAACAGAAGAGATAAAAGCTGATCGGGGAACTGTAAATCAGAGTGCAGGTTACTAAACGTCTCGTGCATGGGCGTAATATAGGGGGTGCAGCTAGTACCGGGCGTAGAGGAGAGGAGGGTCTGTGGCAGCACTATAAACAGGGTGTCAGAGGCTGACAGCTTAAGAGATCTCAGCGCTCCATCACGTGGCATTTGAAATCACTTGAACACTTCAGGATAAATCACCCCTTTGCTGCATCAGTGGCAGCTCCGTACAGGACAATCCCGTAGATACAGCGCTACGGTCAGATCTACTCGCTACACTAAACGAGCTGTGCGCTTGGTCCTATAGTTGTATCGTGTGCACCCCACTTAATGGTCTATGGATAGACCTAGGAAGATGCAGGAGGACGGTATTGACACTTACCACTATCCAAAGCCATGACATGCCCTCTCTGCTCAGGCCTGGGCAATAGCCTATGCAGCAGGTAATAAGGACCACCCATGAGGAGCAATATGCCGTGTTTCCAAAGTCTTTATTTAGAAGCAATTTATACCCATTTTACAACCACTCTCCTGTATGTAACGCTCTCCACAAGAGGATAGGATCTGCCCCAATCAGCAGAGATCTGTACCATTCATATAATCCCGGGGAAAGGAAGGTTATTGGGCTCTTTGCATCAGCCAATACAAGGGACGGAGATATATAATAAACTTTAAAACAGGGGTGGAAGGTGACAGGGGCACAAGGAGATGGAGCCTGAGTCTGCAGGGGCGGGACTGCTGCCTGATGTCAGTCTGCAGGGGCGGGACTGCTGCCTGATGTCAGAGGCTGACTGCTTAAAACAATGCTCGGTGCTGCATGCGAGTACTGAGCGCTATACATACACTCATAGATGGAGCACTGAGTGCTGTTTTACGCTGTCAGCTTGTGACATCAAGAAGTGTAGGGGGAGCAGCTGCCGAGCACCTCCCTGTAGTTACGCCCCTGAATAAAAATATATATACGTGGGACATAGCAAACATGATCTCATTTCCAATCGCCAACAAAACGATCATTACTCAATACGTTGACTTATAATATTTGCACCTCATCAACTAAGAGGCTTAAATAAACACAACATAAAACAAACAGTCTTCAGCCTTCATTGCTTTTGGCCGACGTGTACAAGCGCAATTCACCAAATCCCTGCGTAATATCTAAGCCGCTCGGAGAGAAGCCACAGAAACCGCATAGAATTTATAATCAAATTATTTGTGCAAAATCTACCAAAGCGAACGTCTAAGAATGACCCTGACATTGATGCATATAGATCCATATATCTGTAGTGACATTGATACATATAGATCTATATATCTGTAGTGACATTGATACATATAGATCTATATATCTGCAGTGACATTGATAAATATAGATCTATATATCTGTAGTGACATTGATACATATAGATCTATATATCTGCAGTGACATTGATACATATAGATCTATATATCTGTAGTGACATTGATACATATAGATCTATATATCTGTAGTGACATTGATACATATAGATCTATATATCTGTAGTGACATTGATACATATAGATCTATATATCTGTAGTGACATTGATACATATAGATCTATATATCTGTAGTGACATTGATACATATAGATCTATATATCTGTAGTGACATTGATACATATAGATCTATATATCTGTAGTGACATTGATACATATAGATCTATATATCTGTAGTGACATTGATACATATAGATCTATATATCTGTAGTGACATTGATACATATAGATCTATATATCTGTAGTGACATTGATACATATAGATCTATATATCTGTAGTGACATTGATACATATAGATCTATATATCTGTAGTGACATTGATACATATAGATCTATATATCTGTAGTGACATTGATACATATAGATCTATATATCTGTAGTGACATTGATACATATAGATCTATATATCTGTAGTGACATTGATACATATAGATCTATATATCTGTAGTGACATTGATACATATAGATCTATATATCTGTAGTGACATTGATACATATAGATCTATATATCTGTAGTGACATTGATACATATAGATCTATATATCTGTAGTGACATTGATACATATAGATCTATATATCTGTAGTGACATTGATACATATAGATCTATATATCTGTAGTGACATTGATACATATAGATCTATATATCTGTAGTGACATTGATACATATAGATCTATATATCTGTAGTGACATTGATACATATAGATCTATATATCTGTAGTGACATTGATACATATAGATCTATATATCTGTAGTGACATTGATACATATAGATCTATATATCTGTAGTGACATTGATACATATAGATCTATATATCTGTAGTGACATTGATACATATAGATCTATATATCTGTAGTGACATTGATACATATAGATCTATATATCTGTAGTGACATTGATACATATAGATCTATATATCTGTAGTGACATTGATACATATAGATCTATATATCTGTAGTGACATTGATACATATAGATCTATATATCTGTAGTGACATTGATACATATAGATCTATATATCTGTAGTGACATTGATACATATAGATCTATATATCTGTAGTGACATTGATACATATAGATCTATATATCTGTAGTGACATTGATACATATAGATCTATATATCTGTAGTGACATTGATACATATAGATCTATATATCTGTAGTGACATTGATACATATAGATCTATATATCTGTAGTGACATTGATACATATAGATCTATATATCTGTAGTGACATTGATACATATAGATCTATATATCTGTAGTGACATTGATACATATAGATCTATATATCTGTAGTGACATTGATACATATAGATCTATATATCTGTAGTGACATTGATACATATAGATCTATATATCTGTAGTGACATTGATACATATAGATCTATATATCTGTAGTGACATTGATACATATAGATCTATATATCTGTAGTGACATTGATACATATAGATCTATATATCTGTAGTGACATTGATACATATAGATCTATATATCTGTAGTGACATTGATACATATAGATCTATATATCTGTAGTGACATTGATACATATAGATCTATATATCTGTAGTGACATTGATACATATAGATCTATATATCTGTAGTGACATTGATACATATAGATCTATATATCTGTAGTGACATTGATACATATAGATCTATATATCTGTAGTGACATTGATACATATAGATCTATATATCTGTAGTGACATTGATACATATAGATCTATATATCTGTAGTGACATTGATACATATAGATCTATATATCTGTAGTGACATTGATACATATAGATCTATATATCTGTAGTGACATTGATACATATAGATCTATATATCTGTAGTGACATTGATACATATAGATCTATATATCTGTAGTGACATTGATACATATAGATCTATATATCTGTAGTGACATTGATACATATAGATCTATATATCTGTAGTGACATTGATACATATAGATCTATATATCTGTAGTGACATTGATACATATAGATCTATATATCTGTAGTGACATTGATACATATAGATCTATATATCTGTAGTGACATTGATACATATAGATCTATATATCTGTAGTGACATTGATACATATAGATCTATATATCTGTAGTGACATTGATACATATAGATCTATATATCTGTAGTGACATTGATACATATAGATCTATATATCTGTAGTGACATTGATACATATAGATCTATATATCTGTAGTGACATTGATACATATACACACTGTCCAATGTTACACAGATACAGCACCCAACCCATGATACACACGTGTGGAATGTTACAGCCACAGAGCTTGTAAATTGGTTGGGTGACCGATGGCCATAATGTGGTCTTTGATGTGACTGACCCCAGTAACTTTCAATACGTGCGCAGTAATTCAGTCCAGTATCACAGGAAGGGAACACACCTGAAGTGGAGGTTCTTGAAGGTGAAATGAGTTTCTACGATGCCGGTGGTCTTGACTCTGGTCCGTAGGATATCCTGCTCTGTGGGCTGGTAATCGGGTGCGCCAATCCGATCTAAACTATCTAGATAACTAGAACACAAAAACATGTTTCCATCAGAACATTTCATAGGTCGACAATCATTATACACAACAGTGCAATGCATAGTGTCAAACACAACGCTGCATAAATACCGTTACACAACATATTACACAAGCATAACACAGCATATTACATATTACACAAGCATAACACAGCATATTACATATTACACAAGCTTAATGATTAGTAACGAATCAGAGGAAAGGCCATCACCAGAGAAATGAACAGAAAGATATTATTCAAGTGTGATTATTAGCAGAATGATATCAAATTGTACAGGATACAAGCTTCACAGAGCAGAGGATACGTTAAAATATAATAATAATAATAGTGAAATTCATATTCCTGTTTTTTACATGCTTTATCCTGCAGGCGGCGCTGTTGCTTCTCTAATGCTGTCCTGTATATTTGCAAGGTTTGTGGCCTTTGTTACCACTATTGCTCACACTGGATGCTGCTGAATGAGTCTCAGCTGATTTGTAGGGGGAGCAGTAGCCAATCAACATTATTAACACATATTCAGATCTGGAGGCAGCCATTTTGTGAGGTGAAGCAACATGCACATTAAGCCAGCAGGTGATCAACACTCTTCCTAAGGCACAGTCTGGAGGCAGCCATTTTGTGCGATGAACCAATATTCACGGGGGAAGCCTATTTAGGAATAGGATCGTTGCACCGATTACTAATCTAGGCATTAAAATGGAAATTTGGGCTTGCATGAACCAATGAGTCCCCAGTGGGACGGACCCAGGGAAGCGGCATGGCAACCATTACCATTCCAGGCCAGTATCGCCATGGCAATTTTGACGTAATTTCTATTTTTTATATATAGCATTAATAAGGGATATTCCACCATAGTGCCGATAAATATTTTAATAATCAAACATTCATCTCAATGGTAAAAAGTTTCCAACCAAAGGTTCAGAGATTCTTAAGGGCTCGGCTGGTTAATACGGACATCCACGGTTCCCTTACGCAGTCTGGGAAATAGTTTTTGGGGAATAGGAAAAAGGTTTGGTAAAAGGTCAATATAAAACCCTCGACACACAGGTATTTCACAAATTATATTCATTTCCCGAAAACGCTCCGGGCTGCGCTGTCAGCTGCAATCACAAGTCAGCGTGCCCTTGTAGCGATGGTGATGTCACACGCAAGGTCTGCGGCAAGAAAAATCTTCCAATTACAATTCAGCCTTTAAGTGTGCGCAAGATGCTGATGGCAGGAATAACGAAGCTGTCACTCTGACATTCAGAACAGAGCCGGTAATTAAAGGAACCTACTTTGTTCATTTATTTATTCTGAAACACTGGTTCCATGATGTTATGCACATTCTTTATATGGATTTACCTCAGTGTTAACCAAAAACCATTATAATAAAAAATAAGGATATTACCGCGAAGAAACAGACAACTTGCAAAGAGTTCTGACATTCATTGGAGATCAATAAAATAATGTAAACCAAATAAAGCAATATTAATGTTTATTGTATTTTAACACACTGAATACTTTTTATATTTGTACAGATTAGCCTATGTGGGTTATAAGTGAGTCCTTTTTGGTGTATAGAAAATATGTTCATTTCTGTATATGGAAGATAATACGTCTATACCTATACACAGGGGTCTGGAGTCACAGTAACGTAGATTTTGTCTTACGTATGTATTAAGTATTGAGCTAGTATGCATGTATAGTAGATTATTTACGCTATCCACGTACCATTTCCGTACGTTAATTGCGTAAGTGCAAACCGTGAATCCAGACCAGTGATAGGAAAAAGCCGCACCAGCAATATATACCCTCACTGAATCTTTATACGGGCAGAGCCGCCGTAGTATAAAAAAAGTGTCCATGCGTCGAACCATACTGCACCTACATGCCTAAACACAACATGCACAATAAGAATACTTATACTGCTATACCAACATCTTTCCACACAGCTTACAGTATAATGCTCCTGCCACAAATGTACCAACAGAGACCATAATTTATTTTAGAATAAAAAAGAGCAGGAGAAGAAAACGCAGCTCAGCGTCAGACGAGGGGCCAGGGCGTAAACGCAAGAGGAGCCGCTAGAAGACGAAGTAAGTGAAGGAGAGACTGGTCAGTGGTTTGGAGGGGCACCGGGAGCAATTTCTGAATGCCACAGGACCCTACTAATAGGGCAAAGAGAACAGAGGTGCATTAGACACCATTTTGTCTACAGAGGTGCCAGGGCGCAAAGCCAAAGCGTGGCACGAAAAAGTTAACTTTTAAGGTTAAATTGGTTGATAAACTCAAGGTCGGGGGCAATATTTTTATATTTGGCCCCTGGCACAAGAACCTCTTGAGGAACATGGTGCATCTAATGCATGGCAGCCTGGTCAGCGTCTATGCATCCATCAGCTGGATTCTCATTGCTATAGGTTTATTGAATGACACAATTATTGACGGATTTTAATCACAGATATCAAACAGCAGCTAATCAATCAGACATTTGTTATTGATATCGGAACTTACACTTGTGAATAGCGTAAAACATGACTACATGATAACGGCCCAGATCCAGAACAACGCTTCTGTGCGAATTTACGCCTGGCGGACAGGTAAAATCGCGATTTTGTGTGTACTGCGCATGAGCACGGCAGATGATAGGCTACGTAATGTAAGTCTGAGCGTATGGGTCATTCACGTATTAGTCGCGTAAATTCGTACATGTGTACCAATTTTACGTGTGCCAAAAGTATGTCTAAATTACGCAAAGTAGGCGGGGATTTTCATTTAAAGTGTACAGTATGGGCGTGCTTAGCTGCATAAGTCCATGTTGGTCATCCATACGTGTGCGGACGATAGCGGTTACGCGGCCAAAAGTTAAGGTAGGGTTTGGAAAGCGGTCAAAGTACATACATTCAAGGGGAATGTATGGAAAGTACGCACGCATAAACACGCTACGCTAGTAAACGCATTGCAAGCGGAGTTCTGGATCTACCCCAACATTCTGGGATCGAAGTGGAGAAACGCATGATGGAACTTGTAGTTCACCAGCAGCTGGAGAGCCGCAGGTTGGCCAGGCCTGGTCCATTCTACCAATGTCCTTGAAAGGTCACATCACTAAGCACAGAGAGGACATGTCCTCACAAAGATGGCTGCCTGGTGACCCTGGTAACCTGCAGCTCCATAGTGCACGGAGATAAATGCAGGTATATGGGAGATATACACAGGTGACATCTGCATGCACTGAGGGGCTGGGCCGGCCACAGGCATATGTGCCCTCGGATACAGATTGCCATCTCTGGAGTTTTCGCAGCACAGGCAGAGAGATCGCAGGGTTTCTATGGAAACCAGGGATTTATGGAGGTGCAGAGGGATTGGTTGGGAGCAATGGGGCAGCCTCTAACATGGAAATATCACAGCTGGGAAGCCATCGCCTGTCTCCATGTTATCAGAGCAGAGCAGCCCCCCCCCTCAGGATGGAGGCTCCTGTGTGCATCAGACAAGAGGGGAGTGGGCAGAGTGAGAATGCAGGAGTGGGGAGGCAATGGTGGTCGCATGATTCAGAGCCGTGGGTGGTGTGAAGAGGGATGGCTGCTTTATGGAGGAGCCGCCATCTCCGTCACTGACTAATGCAACAGGTTTCTGCTCACAGAGCCTGACCATAATGACAGAATCTGCCGCCACACACTTATTGTGACTTATTGTGACTTATTATTATTAATTTTTGTCCCTTTCAGGCAAATTTTGCTTGAATAATCACACCCAAAGCTGCAGCACCCCCCCATCACACCCCCTCTTCCCTGCCCCAGCCAGAGCAGACGAACGTTCTGCAGACCCTCGCAGTACTCGCCACTGTGCCCCCGGCACCCAAAATAGAACGCTCAAATCAGCAAACAGAAAGGTGTGAGAGATAACCCTGGAACATGCCGGCGTGTGAGAGAGACGGGCGATAAACAGGGATGGGGGGGGGGGGCTGCAGCCCCGGAATTTTAGAATTAGGAGTAAGAACGTTTGCAAACAACAAAAACTTTATTAGTAATGAGAATGCAAACGCAAGAGCCATCCCCAAAGAAGCAAGTGCAAGCTGCTTTAATGGGCACTGCCCCCTGTCCAAGGCAGCCCTACATGCCCCAGGATGATCCAATACATAAGACAGACACACATCTCCTCCTTGATAGGAGTGTGGTTCTCCCGTACGATGGTCTTCATTTGGAAAGACCACTGATGACGGCTGAATGTAGACTGACCGCAATTGACAACAGGCTGTATTGTAGAAAATGGAGGTGAGGCGACTACTGGAGTCATCTGACGTATGGCAAGTAATTTTACCCAACCCTTACCCCTTTACTAACCCTCTGTTTCCCACAGCCTAACAGTAACCTTCCCCTTTTTTTAGCCCTAACCTTCCCCTTAAGCCCTAACCCTCCATGCTCGACAGCCTAGCCCTAACTTTCTCCTTAACCTTATACCTGCCGCAGCCTAACCCTAACCTTCTGCCACAGCCTGTAGCTCACAAAAACAATTTTCTATTTTCAGGGCTTTTCGAAACAATGATTCAGGCGCCATTCCACTGTATGAAACACGGAATAAAGCCGCGGAGGACGCCAAACGCATCCCATTGCTGGAGACTCCTGACCACCTCTGGGACAGATCAGCACAAGCCTAAAGATTTACCCGGCTTTCCATGCAACAAAATAAGCTAAAAAACAAATAAAAGCTCAAAAACAGCAAACAATAATAATAAAAATAATGATATTCATGAGAGCAAAATCCTCCCATTGGGCCGCCTCCGAAGCGTAATTACGGGTCATATGGATGTCACGACCCTTCGTTCGTAGTTACGCTGTTGATACGAGGCTTGTACGTACAATCACAGTTACGTGGCGTAACGTTAACCACGCGCATGCGCAGGACATACAAAACAGTGTTTTTACGTCCCCGGCTAGCGTATGTAGCTCAGGATCTACTCCCATTGGGCCGTATGCAGAGCTCCGGGCGCACTACTTCGCATGCGCAGGAATTTTGTAACGTCATCTTTCTTGTTGAAACGTAGATTGCATATATATGGGGTCTTAAAGACCGCATATACACAATCTACGTTGCAACAAGAAACGTAGATGACGTTACAAAATTTCTGCCCATGCGCAGTAGCAGAAATCGGAAAACTCCAGCGCCCGGAGCTCTGCATACGGCCCATTATCACCAGCAAAATGGATCTGCAGCATCCACAGGGAATTACCCCAGAGCCGGACCCGTGGGCTTAAGCTCAGTTGGGGCTGGAGAGGCGAAAGATCGCTTTTCATGGCTGATCTGGGATATTAGGAGATCCAAAAGATCAAATGAAAGGATCACAGAGCGTCTCAGAGGATTTTTGAGCATCTTTGG
>WWET01006901.1:36547-52814 GCA_011038615.1 Limnodynastes dumerilii | reverse complement strand
CTATGGCTAATAGCTACAGGCTACGGGCTAATCTAATAGCTACAGGCTTCAGCTATGGCTAATAACTACAAGCTATGGCTATGGCTAATAGCTACACGCTATGGCTATGGCTAATAGCTACAGGCTACGGCTATGGCTAATAGCTACAGGCTTCAGCTATGGCTAATAACTACACGCTATGGCTATGGCTAATAGCTACACGCTACAGCTATGGCTAATAGCTACAGGCTACGGCTATGGCTAATAGCTACAGGCTTCAGCTATGGCTAATAGCTACAAGCTATGGCAATGGCTAATAGCTACAGGCTACTGCTATGGCTAATAACTACAGGCTCCATCTACGGCTATGGCTAATAGCTATAGGCTATGGCTAATAGCTACAGGCTACATCTATGGCTAATAGCTACAGGCTACGGCTATGGCTAATAGCTACAGGCTTCAGCTATGGCTAATAGCTACAGGCTTCAGCTATGGCTAATAGCTACAAGCTATGGCTATGGTTAATAGCTACAGGCTACAGCTATGGCTAATAACTACAGACTACATCTATGGCTAATAACTACAAGCTATGGCTATGGCTAATAGCTACAGGCTACAGCTATGGCTAATAGCTACAGGCTACGGCTATGGCTAATAGCTACAGGCTACATCTATGGCTAATAGCTACAAGGTATGGCTATGGCTAATAGCTACAGGCTACAGCTATGGCTATTAACTACAGACTACATCTATGGCTAATAACTACAAGCTATGGCTAATAGCTACAGGCTACAGCTATGGCTAATAGCTACAGGCTATGGCTATGGCTAATAGCTACAGGCTATGGCTAATAGCTTCAAGCTATGGCTATGGCTAATAGCTACAAGCTACATCTATGGCTAATTGCTACAGACTACATCTATGGCTAATAACTACAAGCTATGGCTATGGCTAATATCTACAGGCTACGGCTATGGCTAATAGCTACAGGCTATGGCTAATAGCTACAGGCTACATCTATGGCTAATTGCTACAGGCTACATCTATGGCTAATAGCTACAAGCTATGGCTATGGCTAATAGCTGCAGGCTACAGCTATGGCTAAAAACTACAGACTACATCTATGGCTAATAACTATAAGCTATGGCTATGGCTAATAGCTACAGGCTACGGCTATAGCTAATAGCTACAGGCTACAGCTATGGCTAATAGCTACAGGCTATGGCTAATTGCTACAAGCTATGGCTATGGCTAATAGCTATAGGCTACATCTATGGCTAATAGCTACAGGCTAGAGGGTAATGAACAAGTATCAGATAGTAACTTTATATAGTTTTAGGTAGGTATTTTGTTGAAAAGGAATATATACATTAAGTTAGATTATAGCACTTGAAAATGCATTTTACATCCAAGTACATTTAAATAGGGTATTAAGATGTCTCATCCTTAGAGCGACTACAAGCGCTCGATATTAAGTATGAATGTAATGAAGTGATGGAGCGACAAGGAGCGCTATCCCTTTTCATAAAAGATAAATAATTAGACCAAAGCTGGTCTACATCATTATAAAGAGAAAAGATTATGTGAAGAAGACAAATAGAAACGCCGACGCGCGTTTCGCATTTGGTTTTGTCAAGGCAGCCAATGTTTAAAGGTTACCTCTTTGGAGCAGTTTCGCCTTACCCCTAGATATTCTCCACATGGAATGCCTCTTAAGGTGGATGGAGGGTGGGCACTATTGCAATGAAGAATATTATTAGTTGCTGTTGCCTTACGGAATAAATCCGAGGAAACCGCAAAACCGCTCCGGCTAAAACCCTTCTTTTTAGCCAGCTCTTTCAGAAGCCGGATTTTTGAAATTTGCCCGTTCAGATTGCCTTTAGAAGCCGGCTTTTTTTCTACAGCCGGCTTTTTCTTCAAAAATGCCGGTATTTTGAGGCAATCTGAACGGGATATATTTGACTTGGTAGTTTGAGGAATTTCTTTCTGCCTAGTAAGAGCTGGTATTGAATAATGAATAAATAGCAGCAAAAGAATACGCGCTGCGGAAAACGTGTGAAAACGTGCGTGAATACGCAACCAGGTGTAGCTACGTTTGTGCTCACATGACGCATCTGCGAACTATGTGCGTGGTCAACTTTATACTCGATGATATTTCCATATTTCCGGTGCCAAATTCATAACTAAGTAATGCGCACGTTTATATAAAAATGTGTTCTATGTCGCTAAATATGTGTCTTATTTACTGGAGTCATTATTCAACTGTTATAGAAATACTCAGCTTAGGAAGATCATATTATTATCATATTTGAATTTCTAGTGTTGCATTTCATGTTGTAATAGTGATGATGGACCGTATGCAGACGTCCGGCCGCATTGCCGATATGAACTACTGCGCATGCGCAGTAATTTTGTTACGATATCTACCTTACTTTGTGCAACGTAGATTGCGTATACGGTTGTAAGGCTAGAGTTACGATTTGCAGGAAAACAGTGGAAGTCCCAGGAGCAATGCACCAAGTAGCAGAAAGGATGAGAAAGCTGGAATAATATCAAAGTCAAAGGGCCACCCACCTACACTAACCTGAACGTAGGGACGCTGGGGGACGTCCCCTCCAGCGTCCCTACGGCGCTGCTGCGGACGCCCGAATCACGATCGGGCTTTGCCGTAGCAACGCCGGGCAACATCTGCCCGGCGCATGCGCAGATCGGCTGAAAAGCCGATCTTACGCTTACGCCCGCCGTCCTATCGACGCCGGGCGTTGTTCTGGATCAGGCTCAAAGATACATGAATAGCACACATGAAGAACCAAATGAGCCTGATATTCTTTAAGACCGCATATACGCAATCTAGGTTGCAAAAAGTAACGTAGATGTCGTAACAAAATTAATGCGCATGCGCAGTAGTTCATATTGGTAAACTGGAGGTCTGAATACGGCCCGATATGATTTCTTATGTGATTGCATCTAATGCATGCAAGTTATAGAGATAGACAGATTCATGAAATTATATTCCTTTGTGTGAGACCGCACGGCATAGTCCTTTTTATCTAATTAGGTAGACCCTGTATAATATGTTAATGATACCACCAAGACCAACAGAAGACCCTTCAAGGACCAATCATCAAAGGATCCCTAAGATTATTATTATTATTATCGTTTATTTATAAGGCGCCACAAGGTGTCCGCAGCGCCATACAAAATAGATGACCAGAAGAATCCACCAACCAGATGCCAGAAGATCGGATTGCAGTGACGTCTTGATAATGATTGTCTATAAAAGCTATACCTAACTCGTTGGACAGATAGAGAGAATTCTATGTGAAGCTTGACGCCAGTACTGGTATTCTTGTGTGTATCTGGAAGCTGCACTGTTTGGATTAACGCTCAGTTTTGGTAATACATCTTTTGTGCTTTGGAACACAAGTTGCGACTGGACCTTCATTATTTTTGCGTATGGTATTGGTATAGTTGCGTCCAGATTTATGTTGCGCATTAATACGCTAATATTCGCTGTGATAAAGTGAGAATTGAATCTCACAATGGTCTTTCGTAAAAATAACCATCATACCGGCAAGCACATTCCAGCATTTTGTGTGTGTTCATGTGAAAGGGACACATTTCCAGTAGGGATCTGGGTCCTTAAATTCACACTTCCGAACTGAAAGCATTTGCATGGGCTTTCCAATGGCGGGACGTAATGGAACGCCAGTGGACGTGACTGTGTGTGTATGGGGGGAGTATGGATATTGTAGAATGAGGTCATTCTAAGCACCCTCTTGTGTATCCAGATCTCCAAGTCATACTCATTTTTAGTGATCTTAAGACAGAGTCCATGGATGGTAAGTTTATGCTGAGGTTAGTGAGTTAGTAAGTTCATGCATGCGAGGATAGTGACCCCACGGCAGGCTTGATACAGCAGGGATCCAGTATTAAGATGTAGGGGCAGAACTCCGTTGCAATATGCCTTAAAACAATTAAGCTCCAACCCTGCTTCATAATGCAATTAATAAGAGAACCGAGGAGTGACTTGGGGGTAGATCCAGAGCTATGTAAGCGAGTGATTTTACGCTAGCCGCTAATGTAAAAACGCTCATTAGTACTTACTGCGCATTCGTGCGGCAGATGTTATGCCACGTAAATCAGAGCGTACAGGCCAGTCATGTATCATCAGCGTAGCCACCCGTAATTACGGTTCGGAGGCAGGGTGAGGCATTTAAATCTTACAGTATGGGCGTGCTTAGCAGCGTAAGTACACGAGTGCTATATAATTATGTCAGCACTTACACTGTAAAGTTAAGGTAGGGTTTGGGAAACGGTCAATGTATGTACATGCAAGGGGAGCGCGTAAATACGCTACACTATGAATCGTATTAGAAGCATAGCTCTGGATCAGGCCCATGACTTATATCGGAGAACAAAGGAAAATTACACTTGGTGTTACCAATTTTAAGGAGCATCAAATTAATTTTATTCTTTATTTTACTTATAAACAGGTTTTTCTATAGCACTTTACAGAGAATATTTTATTTTACATTCACATCAGTCCCTGACCCATTGGAGCCACATTCTAAGTTCCCAAACAAAGATTACGGATAATTTATTCAGCAGACAATTATCCTACCTGCATGTTTTCAAAGTGTGGGAGGAAACCAGAGCACCTGTAAGGAGACCCACACAGACACAGGGAGAACATACAAACTCCACACAGATAAAGGCTAGTCCGGGAATCAAACTCATGACCTCAGCGCTGTGAGACACAAGTGCTACTCACTGAGCCACCGTTCATTCTGACCAGCTTTCCTTGTAAACAGTAGTTGACACTTGGACTAATAAACATCACCTCTCAAGGCTAACATTGCAACAGATGAAATTTGCCTCCGCTGCAATTCAGCACGGTTTCCAACATTACTTTCCACTTGATTTCCAGAGTCTGGGTCCAGTCCTGAATCCATTAATGTTGACATAGGGCCTGATCCAGAGCTACGAAATTGGCCGATTTCGTGCGAGCGTACGCCCGTATTTTGCGTATTTTCGTACGAAAATTCGCACTGCGCATGCCCAGTATGACAGCTTCCTGTCGGCTGGACGACATGAGCGTATAGCGTTCGTATAGCGTGCGTATTTTTCGCTCGAGGGGCGTGCGTTCAGTACGACGGTCGCCTGGGCGCTCGTTTTACTACACAGAGGCGGGGATAGCCATTTAAATTGTACAGTATGGACGTGCTAAGCCCATACGCTGAGCGTATTTTGTGCGAAAATTCGTACGGCCGACGGTCGTACCTAGTGTAGGGTATAGCCGCCGTAAGCAGGGACTTTACTATGGGAGTGTTAGGGGCGTGTATGTTGATACGCACGAGCGAACGTTCGCATTCGCCCGTCGTGCGAAAATTTCGTAGCTCAGGATCAGGCCCATAGACCTCAGCAATTTCTATTAATATTACCATAAAGTTCCCTCTCAATGATGAAAATAAGACTTTAACAGTAAGCTCTGCCAACACATCCATCCGATCGCCTTGTGTAACATCACGGATTATTGTTGTATTACATAAGGGATGATGTGTCTCTTTATCTGAGGGTGTTTAGGGTAAGAACACGGTTAACGTTCTACATGACTAAATATATTTCAGTATAGCATAAAACACGACCTTAGGGGAGGTGTCACTTTTTATTGAAGTTGCAGTACAGTGATCTGCCAACATTTTTCACCCTCTGGCAATAACGCAACAACTATTCATAATGCATTAATTGTACAATAGTAGACAGTGGAAGCCTGTGTTGTGTGTAATATAAGCACTAAATCGTAGAGCAAGTGTTCCAAAATAAACAACTTCGATTCTGCAGCAATGACTCTTATGTTAACGGTTTATAAATGAAACAGTTATCATTAGACATAGGATTATATGTATTTGCATGTTTGCATATGCAAATGCATAAAACGCTATTTTTATAGTGTTATTGCATATTTTAGTACTTTTTCAGTGACAGTGCTTATTTCAGTAGATAAATGTGTTAGGCGTGTTGTATTACGCGGGAACGGTGATGGGCTGCAGCCAGTGAAGTGCGCCTCACACGCACTCGGCAAGCGCACTGAACCCGATCTGCTGGCTCGCACTAGACGAAAGCGTTGGCGGGATAAGGCATGCGTAGGGGGAAGGGAGTACGGCACTCGTTGCTTCACGCAATTCAGTTGTTTGTCATTCAATTGCTCGCTGTGTTTGTTAACCTACGAAAATCTTATTTTTGTTGAAATAATGCCGCCAGTGAAAAAAAATACCCAGACTTTAATGGAATCTTGGATAAAAAATTACCCAGGCCAATTACAACTGATGGCACTGTGATTTTCTGCAAGGTTTGTGACAAGTGAATACCTTCATCAAAAAAATACCAGATCGATCAACATGTGAGTACTGCTTCCCATATAGCTGCAATGTAATTGTATATTCTCACAAAGCTTCCGTTAAAGGCCTGTCTTCTTCAATTAAACAGGCTTTAAAGAAATCTGAAAAATCAGTGCTAGAAGGCATGCAAGCTTTAAGCATCACATGCCAATTCTTGTTAGTGGGTTCATGTGCATTCCCCACATCTCTAATGTACTTCTGACACTTAGCTAAATCTTTGGAGGGATTTGGAAATTCAGAAATCATGTGATGTAATTCTGTCCTAGACCATGGAATGTGCATTGTATCTGTTTGCACAGGCACAACCCCGTCAGCATCAGCATGTCCAGCAGGCACACTAAGTGTGCGCACTGGATATACGCCCTCACATCCTAAACAGTTCCTATGCCTACCATCAGTGTCTACACATCTAGGGTTAGTGTGAGTAATTGACCTAGTGATGTGTGGAGCTGTGTGATCTACAAATATGTTTGTAGATTGCGAATTTTCACAAAATGCGTGGGTAGGTGGCGCTATTGCGGTGCATATTATTTGAAAATTTTCGTGTGAATTTTCATACATGTTTACGGACATCAGATCCTGTGGCACATGCAACTGCTGCTTGGCGTGAAGCAGCGGTGGTATCAACAGCATGTGTTGCTGAGACCTGTAGTGCCACAGCAGCAGCACCACTTGTCTCAGCACTGGGCCTAACGTGTTGCTGGGATCTGTAGTGCTGCAGCGGCACCACTTATCCCAACACTGGGCCTATTTCGGTCAGCATGTGTTTGTAATACATGTGTAAGTGCAGATATTAAAGTACAATCATCCTCCTTATCACTATCCCCAATGTCTATTTTAGTTAGTTCATTTTCTAAAACAGGATACAATCTAGCAACAGTATTATTGGCAGAAATACGGGAAGAAAGGTTAGTAGTATCAGGACAAACTGTATAAAAACATGGATCATCCTTACCTACTTCCATGTAGGTAGAAGGGGGAGGTGCGTGCTTAGGTGTCGCGTGCGCCGATTTACCGCAAGCAAGCGATGCGTTTGCGATTGTTTGCACCAGAGATGCGCTCGTGGAGTTTTTGTGCCAATATTTCCCCTCGTGTTTCCACAAAGCATAACTTTTCATGAATTTCTCCCGCTTTTTGTGAGATTTAACTCTACATATTTGTTCATTTGAAGTGTCCAGAATACTTTCATCGAAACTTCCAATGTTTGGAAACTTATTTTCACAAGACTTGGTCAACTTGACCCAACAAGTCGCAAGTCGCAACAATACCATGTCTTTTATCCATAATATACAAAGCCGATCCTTCCGGCACTTCTGGTCCACTTGCCCTCTCAGCAATGACCCTTCTGCTCTCTCCATCTCGAGTTAATCCGCTACCCATTTTCAAACTATATAACTGAATGGGTATATAGTACAACACAATACGCACTTTTACGAAATACGCAAGGGTAACAATCACCAAAAAGTCAAATAACACAGCTTCAATCCGAATAACCGCTATCAGATCGCATCAAAATAGCGTTATCCCTCTCCACTATGAAAATCAATTCAACACTACCGGATCTCTCAATAGCCCGTCGGCGGAGACTAAAAACCAAGATCACTACACCAGTTTCTTCTATTTCCTCGGTTAAAAGAACATCTACCAAAAGACAACTAGCTGCAAATAATGGTCCAGGAAACAATAACTTCAACCACAGTTTTTCATCAACATTCCATAATCTTCAATAACTTCAATAAACTTCAATAACTTCAATAAACTTCAATAACTCAATAACTCAATAACCAATAAACTTCAATAACTCAAGTAATTAGCTTTCAAAGCACTGAAGTTTTACAGCTTTAGGTTCAACTAGACTATAGAAAAGAGTGAAAGAACTCTGAACTTTATCTAAACAACAGGGCAAAAACACGTGTTACTTTTACGCGCGACAATTCGCTTTGCGCACAAAATTTCCTTTTGATATACTGCTAAAAACCCGCACTTTGCAATTAACTCCGACTATACCAGTGACTATACCAGCGTGTAATCACGTACTCATACACCATTCTATCCCAAATTCAATAGCAAGTTTCCCACTTACACAGTGCTTGATTAACTAGGCATACAATAGGGTAGATCCAGAACTACGTGTGTGCGTACGTATTTTAGCGGTGCGTATTTTCGTACACGTAAGGTCGCTACACTCCCCACAGCACAACCCCTTGCACGGACGTATTTTCACTAATTACGCGACCCAAACCCTACCTTAACTTTTCCTAACGTAACAGCATACGTCCGCTAACGGGCGTACAGACTACGCGAACGTACGCAGCTTAGCACGCCCATACTGTACACTTTAAATACCACCCCCCGCCTACTTCACGTAAAACGCACGTATTGGTCACTAGCGTAAATTTGGCACGCCCACACATAAGTATTTACGTTTGCAATACGTGAATTACCCATACGTTTGAAAATACGCTACGTGAATGTGCGTATTTTCAGTGGTGCGCATGCGCAGTGCGTACAAATCTGCGAATTTACGTCTCCGCCACACGTAAATTCGCGGAAATGCGTAGTTCTGGATCTGCCCCAATATTAGTAAATATCAGCAATATAAATATCACATTAACTTACCATATCCTTTCACCCTTTGTCAGTGAAGAAAGCGCTGTGAAATAAAGCAGGAAATTGCCTCCACTCGACGAGCCCCCAGTTGTGAATACAGTGTACACCAAAAAGTACCCCCGTGAATCAGTACGCAATAATCCGCTATAAAGCAAAAACAAAAGCACCGAGGCGAAGTTTCGTTCAAACTTACAAAACCGTGTTTACTTGACAGAACAGGGCAGCAGCAAGGTACAGCTTCAACAATACTCAGCGCAGCGCAGCCAACCAGCAGGCAAGACGTCTATCCAGTCGTCCTCTCAGGAAGGTGAGAGTGAATGTTCCAAAACAAAGTCCTTTTAAGTCCATAGATGAAAGGGATCGCCGACCTTCCGCTTGATTGGAGACATCTCAATCCTCTGGTGGTTCCTAGGTCATCATTGGTCCTGGGGTCTTCCTTTGTTCTCTTCCTGGAGGGTCATCTGCATATCCTTCATACAAACATTTTCTATATTCTATCCTAGCTTTGCGCATAACTACTGCCGCTAACATGCGGTCTTTTGGCGACTAAGCTAACTATATGGGTTATGATCTACCCTATGACTATAAACATGACATATATAGTACATTCATACGCTGTTCGGTGGTTTTTCTCCGATTACTCCGTCTGTAGAGATAAAACACTGTCTTAATAAATAGGAAAATTTTTATACATTGAATATTGACAAACCCTGTGTGTTTATGTGTTTATTAATGTACGTCTATTATGTTTAATTTCGAATGTAACAAAGCCCGCGAAAGCTTGGACGAGCATCAAAACTCACGCGCACGTGCGTTTGCGTTACCGATTTCCCGCGGTCCTTTGTCCACTCGCTATTCAGCGATTAGTTATGGAATTTTCGCATAATGTATTTTATATTCTTCTGTTTCCCCCCTCCACGCAGCCTGACCCTAACCCTCACCTTCTATGGCCCTATCCCTCCTTTCCCTAATAATAAATGTCCCCGGAGAGGTTACGCACCTCTCCGGAGCTGTCAGCGACAGGTCCAGCGGGTGTTTTGTGAAAATGAATGGGTGAGTATGCTGCTCACCCATTAAAAAAAAAATCTCTCTTTATTTTTTTAAGCAGCACATCGTACTGGGACTGCAACCGGTTGTAAACTACCATTGGAGCAAGAGAGGTGTCTGCTATGGCCTGGAGGAAAGGCCCCATCCCATCCAGACTGGGCCCCTGCATTCTTGCTATGAGGCCCAATTTGGTCTGATTCAGCTCCTGTATATGGTCATATTCCCATTTTCAAATTCAGCACATGTGTCTATGGCATAGAAATTTAATACAAAAACGTGAATTAATATAAATTACTAACACAAATGCCAGCCCTCTGCCTATCAATGCGATAATCCATAGAATGGGGGGGCTTGAAGTTGTACTTTTTGTCATCAAGCCTGTTTATGGCATGTCTTAGCAACATTACATCACTTGTTTGTTTCATATAGGTTGCTGTACAATAAAGTGTACAGTCCATATCATCCATTCTTTTTATTATTGCATGTTAGATGTTCACCTAGAACTTAAATAAAAACAAAAACAGTCTGATGGGGGGAGGGGTTCTGCCTTACCCTAGATCTGAAAGGACAGTAGTAAAGATGGGTAAGTAAATGACAAGGTGACGGCAATCTCATAGAGTCGGCAGACAGAAGGGGCGCACCGATACACGTTTCGCTTTCAGCTTTTTCAAGGTGAGTGAAGGTGTTGCTGTGCCGTAAAGGGGAGTGGTCTCATCTATCCTGCCCCCTTATCCCACCCTCCTATCTGTTAAAATGGGGGTAAGTACTTGCTAACAAAACATCAATGCAAAACAAGCTCTGGCCGAATCGGGACACAGGTCTCCGGTTAATGACATGGGCTGGATCCTGAAGTCCTTTTATGCTGCGATGGAAACTAGGGGCTGGATCCAGACTTAAGAAGGAGCTTGAAATGAAGAGAGGAAAGTTACTTCTTGGATTGACCATGTTGTGGGTGTTGGTGGGTGTTGGCTTGCTACGTGCGAATCTCTGAATACGGTCCTTAATTTCAAGCTCCTTCTTAAGTGTGGATCCAGCCCTAGGTCTGCAGTAACAACAAAGTTTTGATAGCAGATTGCCATGTGATCTGTGCGGATTGCTGAGACCACTCGTCTCGCACATGCAGGACTTCCCTACCCAGGACCTTTCCTTAATATTCACACATCAGCCCCAGGGAACATGGAGCCGATGCTTAAATAAGGATCACACATAAGGACTTAACCACGGCACCCCCCTGCCCACAATGCGTATACACTGGCATGGCAGGTTGCCTCGTTCGCTGCCGGAAAGACTTCCAGCGCGCAAGTCTTGAAACGCATACTCTGTATTGAAATATGGACATTTGGGCCTGATCCAGAGCTACGACCGCAATCGCCCGCGAGCGTAGCGAACGTACGCCCGGGCGTAAAAACTTTCACGCCCATAACACTCCCATTGATTCCCATGACACTCCCATTGATTGTACCTACTTACGGCGGCTGAACCCTACCCTAAGTTTTTCCAGCGTGCGTGCGAATTTTCGTACCGATGCGCTGGTCGTGCTGGGTTTAGCACGCCCATACTGTACAATTTAAATGGCTATCCCCGCCTCGGTGTAGGAACTCCAGCGTCCAGACTCTCGTCGTAAAAAACGCACGCCCCTTGAGCGAAAAATACGCTGAACATTCGCTCGCTGTACGCTCATGTCCTTCGGTCGACCGGAAGTTGTCATACTGCACATGCGTAGTGCGTTTTTTTCACGAATTTTCGCTTACGATGAGCGTACGCTCGCTTGCGGTCGTAGCTCTGGATCAGGCCCAATTGGGCCAGATCCTGACCTCGGCCACCAGGGAACTTACGCAAGTTATTTGCATGAGTTCCCTGTCAGGAAACATCTGTGCATGCGCACGGCAGATGTTCCCTTAGCGTAAGTACTATCATATGTAACAAAGTTATGGGGCAGATGGTTCTATCCCCACCATATAAGTGGGGATAGCCATTTATATAAAGGCTACGGGCCAGGGTAAGCCCTTTTACGACAATGTCTGCGGCCATACATAAAGCATGTGGGGGTCTGGATCTTCTCCATTTACCGCACACCCAGATTGCGGAAAATGTCTACATTTTTTTAAATCTGGGTCAGGTCTGGTTGGGTGAAGCTGTGGGATGAGTCTTGATTACAAGTTTTCATACTAATTGGACTGTAGTAGCTCCACCCCCTAACAACACCACTTATCATTGGAGGCTGGCCTTGAGGAATTCCATCATGCTTTTCCAGATCTCCGCTGTGCCTCTGCCATTGAAGAATGCTGGGAGCATCTGGAGTGCCAAAAGTTGCCTGTAACCGGGTTATATAAATATGAGAACTCACTGATTTAAGAAGTGAGTATTTTATATAGGTCATAGAAAGTTGAGAGGGTTCCCAATAGATAACAAAGGTTCACTACTCATCAATTAGAAACCATGAAAACAGTTTATACAGATATTTACAAAACATTTATACGTATTTCCACATCACTTGTTTATTATATATTTGTAAAGGAAAATAATACCTACATTGCTGATTGTAGCTGACATAGGGGCTGAACTTAGTAACTTTCCTAAACTTTCAGAGCCCTGGGGTGTTGTCAGTGTAGTGTTGATAAGCCACTTGGCATTCATCCACCAACGAGCCTGCAGGACACATTGTATGCAACCATTTGTCAATAATAATAATAATATACTTTAAAAGAGAGAGAGAAAATAAAACACATCGGATTTATTGACTTAGAAATGCAGGGAGCACAGAAATGAATTATTAGGGATCTTTCCACGTTCCAAAAGGTGATGGTGCTGCCAAGTTTAAATGTTCCTGAAACATGATGTTCAGAAGCTCAGTCACATGCTAGACCTTTTCTCTCCAAATCTCCAACAATACATTGTTGTGTCAGATAGATGTAAGCTACAGCTCGGCCAACTGCAAACGGCTCCCTGCTAATAATCATCTCCGGGCTCTGAAGTGAGAAGATGTGAGTGATTTGGAAAATAATCGGAACACATGAAAGGCAGGACACTTAGGACCTGAGCCAGGGGCAAACCTAAACAAGAATGCAGTGTACGAGCCATAGAGTGCAATCTTAAAGTGCACACATCTTGTTATGTACCCATTTACTGCTAATTGATAAGTAAACAAAGGTTTAATGATTTCTAAAGACCTATTCAGCTTTCCCCAGCAGATTTGCCCGCCATGCATGGCACAAGTTTTCCTGATTTTGGGAAAGGTTTAACTGAGCACAACTCAAGACTTGTGAGGAGTCAGTCTAGATTAAGTGTAACACTCCTCTGGCTGGCAATCCCGCAGAGAGTCTTAGGGCCAGATTTACTAATCTGTGGGTTTGGAAAAATGCTTTGTGGTCCCAGCACAAATGGTTCCCAGTTCTTTATCTGCACTGCAGAGACCATCTGGCTGGATGGAAAGCATATTGGACCTGATTCACAACTAAGAATTCTTTTGATTTTAGGTGCGTATTTTTAAGAATGGATCCACTGCGCATGCGTAGTAACTTTTCTACGCTATTACCGTTGCACTTAAGTGCGTAAATTCTGTGCTTATACACTACAAACCTAAAGTCTCTAGGTTCGTAGTAACATACACAGAAATGGGCGTTCTATGAATAAGTAAATAGGCCGATACGCAGAAATGGGTGGAGGGAGGCATTTCAATGTCACAACGAAGGTGTGGTTAATAGATGCCCTGCGCATTGAAATGCAAAACTACAGTTAAGGCCAGTACTATGGCACTTGTAAGTCACATAAGAACCTAAAAAACTGGGGGGGTGCCGTGGGAGTTTCATTGCTATTAGTTGCGTATATTTAGGAACCTAACGCGTTCTTAAGTGTGAATCAGGTCCATTGTGTTTGGTTCTGTTGTTGAAGACCTTGATGTGGTTAAGAAGATGAAAAAAATTGGGCTCTCTAGTGGGAACACTAGCAAAAAAGGGTTCACTGACAACTGTGGCCAGCTTTAAAGGAACATCTTCTCCTCCTTTTTGTCTTAACAATGCAAGCATTCCTTTACCCTGCCTCCCTTGCCCATGGCAACCAATCAGTTTCGAGCTGACATTCTCTAGTATGTAATAGGAAAGTGAGAGCTAAAATCTGATTGGTTCCTATGGGCATAAGCATATCTATAATGGGTGCAGGGTGTTCAGTGCACACAGGCCCCACAGAACAGTGGGCCCTGTGGCATTCATCTTGCACCCAAGTCCACATCACAGGGTTAGCAGGGGAAGGGTGGCCCATTTGGCATCTATTTCTTCCTTCCAATATCTCCTGAAGGGAGAGCCGAAAGAGCCCCCCTTCCCCTGCTGCGGGACTGTCCAGATTTGTGGTCCGAAAAAGGGGCAGGGCTTAACTTGGCCTGCTAGGTCCCGCCCCTTTTAAGGTCTGCGTATTGGGACAGGCCTGTCCCAGGTTAAGGGGGGCCCATGTACAAATACAGCACAAGGGCCCCTCACTTCTTAAAACGCCCCTGCCTATGGGCAACATCTCTACTTTTCCAAACCCACAGCTTAGTAGATCTGGCACTTACTCTCTTCTCAGATCTCCTGCATATAGCCTTGAAAATGGCTAACACCTAAAAGGGGGACAACGACTCCCATAATGAAATGTTGTGCCTTTCTGAATTAAACAATATCCGATTTCTTACTTGCAGCTTTAGCTTTCCTCTAATATAGATTCACTGATGGGAATAAAGAGCTCTGTCAAGAAAACTCTGATGAAGCATAGTACCTTCTCCACAATCACATATCCTGCAATTCCTTACTGTGGTCGGCCCTAACTTTCTCAGTCTAGGTTTTCTGTCCTCACTAGGGATTCCACAGAGATGTCTAAACTCCCTTCGTCCTCACCCTGGCCAAACCTCCTTCACTTGCACACAAGTACCTGGTGCGTATTTTTAGGATCGGACCAACTGCACATGCATAGTAACTTTATTTAGGTATAGACGTAGAAGTGCCTTTCGGATGGACTTGTGAATTGCATGTTGGTACATACGCAAAAATACGCATGGGAGAATTGAAATAATGGGCGGGGGGGCATTTAAATGAAGGAAAGTGGGCACGACTATCATGAATCGTACGTATGGAGGACTTATACGCACGGGAAAGCACTCAGAAACTTACAAGTGGTCTATGGTGGCGGAAGTCACCGAGAGCACAGCCGAGAGAGGGGAGTGTCGTGCTTGTGAGGAGGTTTGGCCTGCATCGGCTATGCATATAATTACGGTCCGATCTCCACACGGATCTTTGAATATGGACCTTAGACACTATTCCTACCAAACATGAATTCAACGAGCTGAAAACCATCTTATGGAGAAACTCCAGAATTAAACCCTTTTCTCTGCAAACTCCTCCAGGCTTCCCAACCATCACGACGATCAAACTGGTCAGATTACTCATCTCTGAAGCACTGCAATGGAAAAGTAATTGGAAATGCAATTACAATGCGAAAATCTAGACGATAAAGGGAGGAGTAACAATCTCAGAGTCAGAGGCGTCCCGGAGGATATTCTGACACGGGCCAATGTAGATATGCTGATTCAAGTATTCAATGATATTCTAGGCTCACTCACAGATAACAAAATCCTCATTGACCAAGCCCATAGAGTCAACTTGGCATGGCCTTATCAGAGTATTGGGCGCTTAATGGGCCTGATCCAGACCTACGCCCGCCGTCGCTAGGACGGTGGGCGTAAGCGTAAGATCGGCTTTTCAGCAGAACAAGTTTTAATTAGGGGGGATTTTAATTATCCAGAAATTGATTGGAGTACTGAGACTTGTGGTACAGTTAGGGGAAACGGGTTTCTGAGCATGCTAAAAGACCGTTATGTTAGAGGTGAACCCCCACCTGGACCTTCTGCGAGGGGGTCCTGACAACGATCTTCCCTCTGTCAAGAATATAACTCTAGCAACCGGTTGGAGAAGTCAAGTGAGACACGTCATCTGAGTCTGCAGCAAGAGTGATAGTTTATTGTTACAAGTGAAGCTCCTTTATAGTGAGCTTGTCTGATACATTAGTATTAAGAAATTAAACAAAGAAGAATGGTAATATTCATACATAAGCTTGCTCAGGGACACAGGTGCAGGGAGGACATCTCACTCCTACGACTCCCACAGCCCTATCTTGCAACAGTTTCTGGAACAACCTTGAATCTCACGGTTTGTAATAAATGCTTAATTCTGCTAAAATTCAGATTCTTACAGATACATGCAGTT